>JBAMBK010001837.1:0-271757 GCA_037043435.1 Drosophila suboccidentalis
CACTGACGAGCAAAACTGTAACACTAGTTCAATGTTCTCACTTCAACGGCCTGTATCTTCTGTCCTATTTTATGTATGCTAAAGATCTTAGTCTTGTTTTGTTGGGAATTTAATTTACTATAATTTCTGAAAATTGGAAAACATTTGATGAGCTGCAAGAAACTAATATTTTTTCAAATAATTTTTTAATTATGTATTCACAGCCCTTTCGATTTTTTTAGTTCCTTTATGCGATTTAGCATACTTTGGGAGTATCGTTGCACCAAAGCAGGGGGAATAGCGTACCATACGTCCTTTGTCCTCTCCCACAGCTCCATCATTACACTTGGACGGACAGCATATTTCTCTAGCTGCGATTATACATGGCTACAAATTTTTTTAAATGGGATTCATTTTGGGAGATGGTGTTGGCCACTTCATGGACTGGAATTTTCGTTTTGACATCCAATTTTTGACCAAAGGGACATGTCCTTTGGGTCATTGTCTTACTGAAAAATGAATTTTTCAGCAGCAATATCCATATTCCCGATGACTTCTGGAGGATTCTGTTGCAGAATTATTAGATATTGTTCCTTTCGCGTTATTCCATCGATTAACACCAAGGGACCAACTCCATTTTTATAAATACACCCTCAAATCATAATAAAACCGTCACCTTGCTTGACGGCTTTCCGCACATTACTTGGTGACTGGATTGTTGGATCTCTAGTCCAATATAATTACAAAAAATTTTCATTTCAAGGTTTTATGGTCAGATGAAACAAAAATTAATCGTTTTGAGTCAGACAACGCTCCTGGTATTCGACTAGAGATCCCACAATCCAGTCACCAAGTAATATCCGATAAACTGTCAAGCAAGGTGGCGGTTCCATTATGGCTTAAGAGTGTATTGATGTAAATAGAGTTGGTCCCTTGGTGTTAATCGATGGAAAAACTCCAGAGAAACAATATCCAAGCATTCTGTAACAGAATCTTTTAGAATTCACCGGGAATATGGGTCTTGCTACTGAAAAATGAATTTTTCAGTAAGACAATGACCCAAAGAACATGTCCTTTTGGTCAAAAAATGGGTTTCAATACAAAAATTCCTGTCCATAAAGTGGCCACCACCATCTCCCGATATGAATCCTATTGAAAAAATTATATAACCATGTATAATCGCAGCTAGCGAAATATGCGTTCCCTCCAAGTGGAATGATGGAGCTGTGGGAGAGGACAAAGGACGTATGGTACGCTATTCCCCCTGCTTTGGTGCAACGATACTCCCAAAGTATGCTAAATCGCATAAAGGAACTAAAAAAATCGAAAGGGCTGTGAATACATCATTAAAAAATTATTTGAAAAAATATTAGTTTAAAATATAACCGAAGTGCAAAACTGTAACATTTGCCTTGTTTTACATTTTGCTTCGGCATATTTACTCCGGCCTATCAAATCGTTTCAAATTTTCAGAAATCATAGTAAAATAAATCCCAACAAAACAAGACTAAGATTTTTGGTATACACAAAATAGGAAAGAAATATAGACCGTAGAAGTGAGAACATTGAACTAGTGTTACAGTTTTGCTCGTCAGTGTAAATCAAAGAAAATATTAAATTGTATGATATGTCGAATTGGAAAATCATTTTGTAGTTTTGCTAGGTCGTTTCAATTACACAAAGAAAAATTATTGAATAAATGAAAGTTTAAATTTGTCCAGAATACCCGATTTTTTTTTCTTTGTAGAAACTATGAGAATTTTTGTATGCAGATACTTTTAAAAGATATACCTTTATATGTAGAATTTGTCACAATTTAACCACAATTTCCTGGCCAATAGCTCAACCGCAAAATATGCCACATCATATAGAATTCTTAGAGCAAAAATCCACATGACGTGCAATATGAAACTATACAAAACGATGCGCACCTGGCTCGTGGCAGTCTCGGTCCTGGTCCTGGTCTCGTTTTCGTTCTTGTTCTTGGTTGCCTGACATGCTAGAATGGGGCCACAAAAGTTTTCGCCATTATTTTCTTTGTGGATAATTAGAATAATATTTGATTTGAAACATTTTATTTCAATTACAGCTGCGTTGAAAGCGTCGCCCCAGGCGGATTGTCCAAAAGGAACAGCAGCTGCTCAAGTTTGTTGAAGCTGAAGGAGCAACTGTTACGCTATGCTGCTAAAAAATGTTGAAACAATAAGAGTGACTTTACCCTAGCAGCCTTGCAGGTTGAAAACGTTGCAAGCTTGCTGCAAGAACAGTGCTTTATGTGGAAAGCGTTGGACATAATCACAGTGGGCTGTTTTTTGTTTATATTTTGTTAAATATGTTCAACGCGTTGCACGTGAAGCGCTGTTCTCGCAGCAAGCTTGCAACGTTTTCAACCTGCTAGCTGCTAGGGTAAAGTGAACACCCTAAATGAGTTTGAAGTGGCAGAATTCAATCGAATAATTCGTAATTTTAATTGTCAAATGACTGCATTTTTCACTTAGTTTCAATTTTCCTCCAGGTCGGTCGCAAAGAAATAATGACTTTGATTGTCTGAGTTGGTGGAATAGTATTATTCCATTATTGCACAAAACTATCTGCAAAGTATTTAGTGTTTCAGCTAGCACCGCACACTGGTTCCTGTTGTATGAAGAGAGCGGCCAAAAATACTTCTAGTTGAGGTAGAGGCTTGAAACTTAACACCAAATTTTAATAACGATCATATCATATAGCTGCCATACGAACGATCAGTCGAATATTAAGTCATCGTATGAGAAACTTTTTTGTTGTTTGAGAAATCTCCACCAAACCAACAGAATATGCATATGGGATGGTCCCATACATCCTGACTAAATTTGGTTAAATTCGGACCACTATATCTTAAAGTTGCCATAGGAACGATCTGAACGAAAATCAAGTCTTAGTATGAACAGGTCTTAGTATGAATAACGTTTTTGTTGTTTGAGATATGTGAACCAAACTGACAGAATATGCATATGGGGTGGTCCCATACATTCTGATCAAGTTTGGTTGACATCGGACCACTATAGCAAATAGCTGCCATAGGAACGATTGATCGAAAATATAGAATTGCCTTTTTGTATATAGCAAGAGCCTGGGCACCTATCGGCACTTGAATTTAACATCTCATAATCTTCAAATGCTAATTAATAATATACAAAAAGATTCGTTGATTGCTGAGTTTTGCTTCATAACGAAAACTCTAGCGAAACACAGCAAACACAAACACAGAACGTCCAATATAACGTACTTAACACAATACCTATTTACACAAAACACAGCAGGAAATACATTTACTTTTTGTTGCATAAATATAGTTAATACCTTTATTTATAATATTAATCCCTTCCATCGCTCAAAGACTATGCTTTAAATGCTTTTTTAATTTTTTTATTGACTGCTCTACTTGCAAGTTGCTCACGCTGCCATACAAAAATAATACCATGCTGTCTCTTTGGATGCTATTCTTGAAGAGGACAGTTAAATCAAAACAAAAACAAGAATACAGTTAAATAGCTAGACCAACTATAAAAAAGTGTTGATACATTTAAAATGAAAATTTTAGCTTTGACTATCTTACTTTTGGCCTATGGGAGGAGCCACTGTGCACCGCGAAGAAGCGTTGTGTTATTGCCACCAGGCCAGACAATGTCAATAAAATAATGTTTTTACATTCTAACTTAGAATAAATACTTTGTTGTTAATAGTAAGAATTGGATTTAGTTATAATACAAATAAAATTCATTACGCACACGGAAACAACAACAGAAAATTCTCATGCAGAAAAGAAAATATGACAATTAAATCAAAATTCGAAACAAACTCGAATTAACACAAAACAAAGTAGCAAATATAACTCATTCACTTCGTGTCACTCCGTTTGAACATTGTGAGACTGAGTCTGACACGAACTAACCAACTCAATCAAAATCGTTCGACTTCGCATTCGACTTCTTTCAATTCCTTTCAAACATGAATGCTTTGAACTTCGTTTAAGCTCATTCATACAGACCTCTAATAGGAATAGGGAGTTTTAAGGTACTCAAATTTGATTTCGCTCTAAACTAAATACTTGGTTCCAGGATGCCATACGCGGGTCTAGCTTACTTTCGATTTTGAAAGCCTTCGTCCACAAATCGACAAAAAAAACCATTAAGCAATATAGCAATTTTAAAGTTATAGACTTAAGTTGACTGCAGACGACAGTCCCAGCTAGTGACGAAAGCAGACCCTAAAACAAGCACGCAGTGACGTCTTTTGGGCTGGAGGCCACCAGCTATATTTATATACATTTATCGCCGATCGCAATGGTTGATTTATCGTTTGAAAGGTAAATCATGTATAGATGTGTACGTATATAGATGCGGGCTTGGCGATCTTTCTAAAAGATGCATTTTTTCGGGCTCAGGAAGCCCTACTATCAAAAACATCAGTCACCAATAGCATACTATCCGTTTCAAGAAATCGGGGACTTAAAGATTCTGATGGCGTCAGAGATCTGAGAGTAATATCTTGTTTGTTTCTTTGCTTTGTCTTTAAGATATCTTTGGTATGCTAATTTTCAAATACTACCAATCTTTTGTTCCAACATTTTTTTAAAAACCGAAAGCATAGCGGGAAACTCGCTAAATGTTTTGTTTTCGTAGACTTGACACACATGAAAAGTATCGTAGTCTCGATGTCTTAAAAAAAACAGACTGTTGATTTTTTATTTGGAAAAAGTAGGTGAACTCGTAAATGACTTCCACTCTTCTGGAGCAAGTTATCATATATAGTATGTTATAATGCCATTTGTTAGTTCTCTCCAATACCTGCATTTTAAAAGCATTACTCGTTGCAAAATAATGCATCGCAAGAATAGATTAATGTACGTACAAGCAAGTGTTAGGATATCTGTCGTGTCTTTTCGCCTTGATTTAGAGTAAATAATTTTGTTACGCTATTATTAAATGGCCAGACGACACAGAGATGGCTTGGAGTTTTGACATTGTTTTCTTTGTTGGGCAACGACTTTGTTGCCTTTTGGCCAAAAACTTAAAATAGTTGTTCCCTTAACTATGGGCCATAATAGAGTTCAGTTTTAAACTATGTTTTAAGAGAGGGGGGTGCATTTTCGAAATTCTTTGATGCCTTTACTAAAAGTTCCTGCAGTCGCAAATATCTATACCAAGAAACCCCAAACATCTCCTCCCCACCCTTACCTGTTTCCGTTTTGTTAGTATCAGGACATTATCAAAATACACGTTATTAGGTATTATGTCGTTGTCTTTCCTTTTTTTTTTTTTTTTGCCATTGGGCTTGTAGTCGGTGCTGTTGCTTCTATTTGCTTTTATTGTTATGGCCAATGTTATGGTTGTTGTTCGTGCTGCTGCAGTATCAACTGTTTTAAAAGCTTACAAAATATTTGTAATTTTGTCACGTTTTAACTTTGGCAACGTCACTTAAAATTACATTAAAAAAACGAAAGCAAAATCCGAAACGAAAAGCAACCGGAAAATAAACAAATAAAATGAAAAAACGTTAAGAGGGCTTGCAATACGTTTTCAGATTTTTTAGTGTTGCAAATATGAGAAGTATGAGGAATTTGAAGTCAAGTTTGGTCAAATATGCTTGTGGGAAATCTCTTATTACCGTTCATAAAATACAATCAGTATTAGGTATTAAACTTTTTGTGCGATATGTACGTTTTGTGCGATACCGATACCAATATTTGACTTTTTTTTATTGTTCAAAATTTCCTGCTAAATGCAAGAATTAGTAAACAGGTATTTTTTTGATTGGTGATCAGAGTTGCCTAATGAATGCCCCCATTATATCACTGGCGATACTGAAAATGACGATTAATCGCAGTGAAAATGAAATAACTATTTATATAATGAACCGAAGATTCCGTTTTAAACCACGAAACCAAACATCTTCCATAATATTGGGGACTTGCATCCTTGGGTAAAGCACAAGCTAACGAAAATATCAGATTTTTCTAAAGTACACTACAATATAAAAATGAGTATTATTCTCACAATAAAAAAAAGATTAATTTATGGGGCCTGCCACGCCTTTTTTTCGTGTTGCATATGAACATTGGAGCAAGTACACTACATATGCCCTTTGACCAGTTTTTGTGGCACTAATTAATAACTCGAAAGTTACACAAGCTATTTTGATGCTGTTTTATTTTAGTAAAATAAATACCCTTGCCGCCGCCCCGCCCGTAATTAAAGATTCAAAAATTTGCATAATTTTGTTTAAATGCCTCATATGTTGTGCCATGGCATGAATCGAAATCACGTATGTATATATACTCGTAAGTTGCTTGCTTCATGGTAGATTTGTTCTTGTCTTATTTTAGACATGTTAATGCTATTTACGCATCGGAGTGGCACATTTATTATTTATAATGGTGCATTGATTATTGAAAAGCATATAATGGCCACTGAATGCTACATTCGACGCTCTTGTCACTAAATCACGAATGACAAATGTGGTCGCTGTGAAAAGTATTGAATATAATAAATTTCAACGAACAACAAAAAAAAACAACTCCTCCGCCGGAGGAGAAGCTACGGTCGAGTGAACTGAAGGTCGAGTTTTATGAAGGGGGCGTGGCACCCAAAATTAAAGAAAATCTTAAACAGGCGCATAGCTCATATTTATAGTCTCTGAGATCGAAGCTGTCATATAGACATAGAGGGATGCCACAGAAATCGCAAGCGAAATAATATTCCGCAGAAAGCAATTCCGCACGGAAATTTTCGAGGTGCCACAGAACTTCGAGAGATTTAATTTTTTTTAGCATTTTCACCAACCTTTTCGAACTAGGCTGCTAAGGGTTGACACCTTCTCAGACTTAATTACCCAAGGGTATGATTAGCAACTTTTTCAAGCTTATCATAGAAGAGCAATAAGCTTTAATTTTTTTTCTTATTTAATTAAGATAATTTAATTTATTTATATAATAATTGATTATGTTTAAGTTAAGTTAAATGTTATGTTAAGTTAAAGGTTTTTTTCAGTAAAACTTGATTTACCTCAAAAAAACCTATTTTTTAATGCTTAATTTAAAGAAAGCTGAAGTGGTTCCATATATTTTTTTTAAATAAAAGCGATTTCTGTGGCACCCCTGATATGTACACATGTGTTTATTTCGACTGAGATATATGTTAAGTCGACTCGCAGTCAAGCATTCTCGATTGCAATGTTCGACTTGTTGTACGAGTATTTGATTACTTCTTATGTTTTCGTGAATGCCAGTATGCAAGATCATTTGGTTAAGAAGGCACTTAATTTCAACATTATGCCATATAAACTAAGAGTGCACCAAAAATCGCTGTGACACACCCGCTGCAGACAAGGACATGGACATCAAGAAGAGTGTAAGTCGGGCAACCAGCCAAACAGACAGACAGACAGACAATCGACCAGCAGTTGCCAGGCAGACAGGCCACTTCGTCCGGGGACTCATTAGTATGCACACAGGCGGCCTATTATTTTTAGCGCTGATGTGGGCGTCGATCTACCGACTGGACGGACAGAGGCTGCCACTTATTGTGGAGCCCACACCCACTTGTATCGTAATGTGAAATTATTAAATGCATAAGACAATATATTGTATGATGATATTTTTGTTCAATGAACGGTGCGAGCAGTGCGACCAACTGGCATTGCATACTTAATAGGTCATCTGGCACTTATTAACGTTGAAAAATGAACCATTGATCTTAATGGCGTCTATAATTAATGACAAAATGCAATTTAAATGCAAATATAACAAATGAGTCGCCAATATTTTCTCTGCAGGCAGACGCAGCAACATTTTTTTGGGCCCTGAGGCAAAACGCTCTAGTTTCTTAAATACAGTCGAACTTCCCTAACTCGAATCACCATTATCCAGAGAAAAGGTTCGAGTTATGGAGATATTCGACTTATAGAGTTCTTTTTTGTAAGTTTATTAATTTTACTGCCACTCATTTAGCTCGAGCTAGAGAGAAATTCGAGCTATAGAAGTTCAAGTTATGGAAGTTCAACTGTATTATATTGATTCATGATTTTTGGTCTAAAGTATAACTTTTAATGCTTAGCACATTTTTTGCCCAAGACCCAGAATATATATTTTAGCAAGGATTTAAATCGTAACCGAAACAGACAGAAAAACCGAAATTATTCAAACCGAATTATTCGTTTAGTAACCGATTCATGCATAACGGTTACTTTCGATTCAGTTAATAATTAAATTTAATTTTGTTGTTAATGTGTAATCGTCGTTTTTTAAACAAATTTGTTTTTATATTAAATTTCAATATAAATCCATTTGTTTAAAAAATATTTTTTTAAAAGGATATTGCTCTTGTAAAAATTAGAATTTTGAGCCCGAAACAAACAAATCAAATTTTGCGTAACCGATAACCGATACCGACATTTGTTGGTGTAGGTGTAGGGTAGGGTGTAGGGCACTAGACTAGAGCCCTCTTACCAGATTAATTAAAGTTCTTTGTCGAGAAATAAGTCGCGGCTATTCAAAGTACTATTTATACTATAGGGACGTACTACAATATATCTGTGTTTGTAGTTTTCTCTTAATTTTTCAGTGATTACATGTGCTAACCAATTGGGGCTTAATTTGTTTGTCAACACTGGCAAATCGCAGTCTCACGAAAGAAGGCAGAAAGAGAGAGACAACGAGGCAGAGACTAATAGAGAGAGAGGTGGAAAGAAGCAGTCGCGACTTGGATACGTGCCGCTTTTGTCAACTGGGAGTGACTCCATAAACACGTCTAACAGCAACAGCCAACAGTGCGAACGTTATGTGACACACGGGAGAAATTAATGCTACCAAAATGCGACGTCTGCGCTCATTCTTGCTCTGTCGCTACGGCACGTTCCCCAAACAGCCACAACAACAATAGCAGTGGCAACAAGGAGCCAGACAGCTAGGTAGAACAATGTGCTAAAAAGAAGTTGGTGCAGAGATTTAGCCACAGACTTGCCAATCCCAGAACTTTCTGAAAATAACAAGGGGGCTCCGCCTTCGTACTAATAGTTGATTTTAGACCAGTCTATTTTCCTATCCCATGGAATAGGAAAAAATATTTTATAGTATGCTTTTGGACACCACTGTCCTAGAACGATCGTTCCTAAGTATGCCAGCTATATTATATATTAAACCAATTTCAATCAAAGTTGGTCAGGATGCTTAAGACAATAAACAATTCACAATCACCGAGTTTGGTGGGATATCTCCAGAATCCACAAAAGTTTTCATGCTAAATCTTAATTTTCGTGCAAATGTTCCTATGACAACTATATGGTATAGCGGACCGAGTTCAATCAAATTTATTCAGGATGTTTAGCCAGATTACGAAATCACACATAAAAAGTTTTTCGTTCTAAATCTTAATTTTTGACATATCGTTCCTAAGGCAGCTATTTGATGTAGTATATTATCATATAATGGGCCGTTTGCATCAGACTTGGTTTGGCTGCTTAAGACAATAGAAAATTCCCAATCGATGTTGGAAAATCCATTTTATCCATAATTCTCGGGGTCGTATCCAATCAATGGCTGACAAACACAAACTCAATGACGTTCCTTTCTCAAAATTTTAAAGCAGTCAGCTGACAGATGCTCGTTGATAGGAGGAGTGTTGTTTTCCAGTTAAAAGACGGGAAATTCCAAAAGTCACGGTCCTATTGACCCGTCCTCGTATATGCCCAATTTCAATTCTAGAGCTAGACGAACGGACAGACAGACATTTGACAAAACCTTTTTTTGGCCATTTTTAATGGTCTCTGGATATCATTTTTATTTCTGCACATTTCTCCGCTAAAGTCAATTCATTCGATTGTTATAGAACTCCATCTTATTGGGCAGTCGTAAAAAGCTATTCAGTTTTCCTGTATACATCCTGTATGCATCGTCACTAGCCGTTTACTGTCAATGCATGCTAAAGATTAGAGATCGTACAGTGGTTCTTGTGCTGCTTTTATTCCAGGTTAAATGAAGAATGGACTTTTTCCGTAATATAAGTCGACTTAGCTGTTTGTCAATAGATAGTCTAGGATCCAAATACGGGTAAGGTTTGATTTGTCCATTTTCCTTTTTGGATAAGGCTGTCCCCAAGTCAAATGGTCGAAATTAAAATATAAGGATCTATTTAAGTTCACTAGCGTAAAATTGTGTCCCCAAATTTTATTGATTTTTCGTTAGCAATTTTAAACTTATACTTAAAGACTTAACGTTAAGTGTTCTGTTGGTCAAAGTCCAAAAATTAAATAAACTTTATTTATAAAAAAAAATGTATCTCATGAGTGCATGATAAAAAACTCCCTTGAAAGGTTGTCTTATTCAAGTCGTATTGTCAAATATGCGGCATCATTAAAGGGTTACTAACTTGCAGCAAATGAAAGTTGCTTCCGTGACTACAAATACGAGTCCAAATGAATGAATAGTTATCAATTGAATGCTGATTGCTGTTCACGGTTAACAGTATTTCAGATTTCAGGCGAGCGAGCGTTTGGTTTGCATTGCTTCCGTCATGGTGACGGTGACAAATCATTTAACAAGGATGCTTCTTATGTGGCTGTGTCTGTGGCTGCTGCTGCTGCTGATAATGATGATGATTTGTATCCAAGCAGAGCGTGCACACGGTGCTTTATGACAATGTCCAGCTTTTGAATGCACCACTTAATCCTTGTCTAACTCCACCCTTATTCTGCTTCTTTTACAGATTCGCGACTAGGCGAAGGCGCCAGCAGCAGCTCAATAGCTGCCTCTAATGTGCCTTGCCCACCAGAAATGTTTCGCTGCAACAATGGCAAATGCATTACGTCGCATTGGGTGTGCAATTACCAGAAAGACTGCGACGATGGCGAGGATGAGATGCAGTCGTGTCGTAAGTGAAACCCAATCTATTGCAACCGAACCATACCATACCGAATTCCGTTGTGCACCGTCTTTTGCAGCACCACCCGAGTGTGAGACACCTCAGCTAAACTGCGGCCAATATGTCTTCAATAAAACCTATTGCATCCCGCCGCACTATCGTTGTGACATGATTGAGGACTGCGAGGATAAGTCGGACGAGTCACAGTGCAGTAAGTAGACTACATATTCAGGCCATTTTTTTATGTAGTCAATCTATTTTGTACATGAACATAAACATGATCATTTTGGGATAAGTTAAAGATGTTTGTGTGCTTACAGACTTTTACAGACTTAAATTAATCAGAAAACATACTTAAAGTACCCCAGATAAATCGTATATTTAAATTTCCGGGATTGCGAAAAGCGAACTTCAAATAATATTTTTGCTCTCCAGTATACCCTGCTGAATATTCCAGTTATCTCCATGCAACTCTAAAGTAAAAGGAATAAGTTCGGTTCTCAGCAAGTCAGCATATGTTTTCGAGTTCATACGTCCTGGCATAAAACAAATTGGAGTCTCTATATGATATAGTGGTTTGATCCAGACCTACATGCCAATTTTGAAGTCTCTAGCTCTTTGAGTCTCTGAGATCGACGCGTTCAAACAGACGGACAGACTGACGGACTCAATCGGCTGTTGTTACTGATCAAGAATATACACTCATCGAAATATAATATAATAAATTTTTGCATGAAAAATTATGATTGGCGATAACGGTATCGTAAATTCGTCTTTAAATATTGTTATTGATATAAGTAGTCTATTTTAAGTTTCGTAAAAATCCTTTACCGTTAGATTTTATATTTGTAATTTTGTTTTTTGTAAAAGTCTATTTTTTCAACAATTATCCTCGATTATTGGACCAACATTTTTTGCTAAAAAGGGGAAAAGGGGTTAAAATAGTAATTTTTTCAATATTCAAAAAATCATAAAAAATACTAGCGAAGAGATTCAAAAATCTATTCGCTAGTTGTCTTTATGATTTTTTGAAAGCTGCTATAAATGACTATTTTAACCCCTTTTTCCTCATTTTCATACAAAAAGTGGCTAACGTAACGTAACGAACCATGAATACCGTCGCGTAACATATTTATGAATGTTGTATTGTGTTTTTAATATCATTTGATTTTTACCATAATTTATTCTTTTACGCAAATTCGAGCTCATTTTACTGTAGCCTAGTTTTTTACCCAATGACAATACAAAATGTTCAAAAAAAGTTATGCTTTTTTTTTGTAAATATTTCTTTTAATTTTGTTTCTACCTTTTTATATTATTTTTTTGCATGTTTTTAATTGGATTTATCAACTTATGTATAAACGTGTACTGGGCATTAATCACAATAATTATTCGACGTACTTTTGTATAATATTACATATGTATCAATAACATAATTCAACCACATTGTCTTTAGTTGACTCCATTCAGGTTCATTTGTTAAATGAAATGCAATTTAAGGATCTTTTCCTTAAATGGCTTTTGTGTTATTAAGTTTCGTCTGGCAAACTGTGCGTGAAAACAGCAATCTGAAGCTCAAGTGCTTTTAGCACTTTTTTCAAACTGCGGTTCAAACGGAGCCAAGCCGTTGCAACGCGTTGTTAGAGCCAGAAGTGGCAGGAGCTCAGAGGATAAAGGCAGTTGCAGTTATTGCATGATATTTAAGATTTATACATACACACATCTAAATATCTTTGAGCGAACAATTCCTAAGTACTTCGTTGTATTAAAAACTTTGCTTACGCAAATGCGCCCAACTTTGTCCTCAGCTTGATTGTCCGTATTTCTCCTCGTCCTTGTCCTCGTCCTCGTCCTCGTCTGCTGCCCGGCAAGTGGCCTGATGTTGTTGCTGTTCTGTTTTGGCTGATGCAAAATGACCAATTTGTTGGAGAGCAGTCATCGGTCATTGCGTGTCTTGCATGTTTTGTTGACTGCTCGAAGATCAAGTTTAAATTTCATTTTAATTTAATATGGCGTGAGCAAAACTCTCTCTCTCTCTCTCTCTCACTGTTTCTCTCTTTCCTGGTCTTTCTGTCGCGCTTAACTGGCGACAAAATGTTCGTTCTTATTGCGTTCTTAACAAATTTATTTTGCGAACGTGTCAACGCGTCGTCTCTTAACGTCCCTTTCCCTTTCTCTTCATTGTCTGGCTGCCTATCTGTGTGTGTGTGTGTGTGTGTGTGTGGTGTGTACGTGAGTTTTATGTGCGCGTGTTGGTGTCGTCTACAACTCCCCCTCCCCATCCCTCTCCCCCTCCATTTCCATCACATTTTCTGTCAACTTCTTCGTCTTTCCAACATTGTGTGCGTCTTTGTTTGTTTAATTTATAGCATGTAAATATTAGAGCGGGCTTATTTCAACTATTTAATTACTTCAGGTGTGCGTTTAGATGTCCCTTCCCATTGCCTCTCTACTTAACACTCTCTTTATTGGCGAAGGCTTAACCATAAATAAGAGCCGTTCTCCAGGTTACTTTGCATTCTCAGAGTACCACATAACTGAGAAGTGTGTAGGTAAATAAGTACTCTGTACTCGTAGTCAAGAGAGCGATTGACTTCAAGATACATTGTTACTAGTTTTGAGATATCTTCACTTATTCATTCATACATACATACATCCATGGCTAAATACATACATATGTATGTATGTATAAGTGAGGAAAGTGAAATTTGGTGCTGTAAAACATGAATGCACAGGGTGTGGGGAGGGGGGTTAGGGCTGGTTTAGTTGGTAGTTAAGGTAGTTAGTTACTCGACAAGTTAGTACTTTCCAGTCATCCAGTTGATTGTTTCAATAAAGCAACTCAGAAGCTGAAAGCACTTCAACCCATCGTCTTCGCTCCACTCTCCAGCCTCAAGTCTCCTGTCCCTAAGGTAACCACAAGAATTAAGCGAGAATAGTCGAGAATTAAAAGTCAACAGTGTGAGTGTGTGAGGGGAGGATGCATGATTTTAATTGCATTCAAAATGCGCATGGGAGCAAGGACTTTGCAAACTACTGGGCCAAAAGTGTAAAAAGTGCGTTAAAGCTGACAAGCCATAAGTGATGAGTTGCGCCGCATCTCGTTAGCCTATGTACTTAGTACTACGCTTACTTTTGTCATTCTTTTACCTCAACCCTCCCTCCCCCCAAACTGTCGTTCATGCCGTTGAACGCAGCGGTGGCAATGACTGACGTTTATTTGACTGCAGCTGTCAGGTCAGTTAAACGTGCAGATAAGCTGTGGACCGAAGGCAACGTGGGGAGTGGGGACTTGGAAGTAATGCTTCGGCTACGAATGCTCAAAATACACCATCCCCAAAACACGCCCACTCACCAATTAGAAAGTGTTGCCCGGAATGGGTAAATTAGTTGAGGAAAATGGGGAAAGTAAACGCACTGGGCACCTCAAATTTGTGCCAGTTGTGTTGTTCCACTGTCTGCCGTTCATTGTCCTTTTGCCATTCTCCGTTTTGTTGGAAAAAACGCTGCCCGCGCACAGTGGCAGTTAAAGTTGTGTGTCAAACTTTGTGCAAACTCTGAGAAATGTACAAAAAAAAGAAGAGGCAGAGCAACAGTCGGGAGACCTCGAACTCTGCACGAAGCTGTGCTCCAACATTGCCAACCGGCAACATTCAACAATTTTATGACCTTGCACAGAAGCCAAGCCGTTTGTCATCATGATTTGTTTTAAATGTAATGCAACAGCAGCGCCAGAGAATTTGCAACAATTTGTGCGCGTAAATCATGTCAATGCCAAGTCAAGTGGCCAGCAACAACAGCAGCAACAACAGCAGCAACAACAGCAGCAACAACAGCAGCAACAACAGCAGCAACAACAGCAGCAACAACAGCAGCAACAGCTGCAGCTGGCACTGCATTGCGCATACCCAACGAGCGTTATGTTGATTCGAGCGGGTCAACCAAGTGCGTTGCACGTTTTTATGATTACAGACGTTTAAGCCGCTATCTTAGTCCTACTCCCAACACAACCCAACCCAACCCAACCGCAGGCTCTCGTCAAGTTGAACTCGGCTCTCACTTTGCCAATAAAATAATATAGGGCGAGATGTGAGCAGAGACGTGCTAGTTGTGGACTTCCTGACGTCGTGAAATAGCATCGTCTAGTTACCTGCACACATTTAAAGGTTGTGCCACAAAAGTTTCCCTCTAACGGTTAATATTTATACAACTTGGCTTGCTTAACTTGCACTAATTAAGTTTACTCTGTTACACTTGGCCGCTCCAGTGCGCCGTTAATGTGAAGCAGCAGCTACAACAACGGAATAACAACAGGTACAATGGCGACTGGGAGCAATAAAACCTCTTTGCACAGTTTATCATACCAATGGCAAAAGTAAATTGAAAGTCGCATAGATCATACTATAATATTCTTTCCTTCCTTCCTTCCCACCATCTTAGACTCTTTCCTTCTCTCTCGCTCGCTTATGCTCTCTCTCTCTCTTTCTCAGCAAGATTTTGTCTCTAACTAAGGGATATCTCTAAATGTTATAGCACTACACAGAAAAAAAATCCGGGATAACTTTTTTTTTTGGGTATTTTCCCATTTTAATCCCGATACAGGCTTGATTATTCAGCTTAATCCTGAATACATACTTAAAAAATTCGAGCTTAAATTGAGTACTTTATACTTGATTTTAGAATGGCAACAGAATCAACAGCCGCATCAATTTAGCTCTGTTCGTCCGTCCGTCTGTCCGTGGGTTAGAGCGCGTCGATCTCAGAGACTATAAGAGCTATATATGTAGGTTCCGGGATACCATACGCAGATCATGCTATTCTTATGTTTGAATCGGTTCACTAACATATTATATAGATGCCATAGAAGAGATCAGTCGAAAATTTAGATTAGGTACGAAAAACTTTTTTGTTTTTTAAATATCTCAACTAACCTGACAGAATATGCATCTGAGGTGGTCTTGTACAGGCTGACTAAATTTGTTGCTTCAGCAGATATATCAACCAAACTTACAGTTTGGGAGTTTTTGGTTCTCAAATACATCCTGACCAAATTCGGTTGAAATCAGTCAAATTTATAAAATAGCTGTGATAAGAGCAATTGATTGAAAATTAATTGCAGCGTTCTGCAAGGGCATCAAATCTTCGTCGTGCCGAACGACTGCTATGTTACCGGTTACTGAGGTAAATTTGAGTGGAAACTTCGATGCTTTACATTTTAAAACCTTCCCATCTTTAGAAAAATATGACAAATTTCTTACTTTAGAAAATCTTATTGTTGCTTCAAAACGTATGCTTTAATATCAGTCTTATAAGTTTCAAAGTGTTTTTAACTTAAAAGTATAAATACAAACTACATAAAGGGGTTTACTTACTTTGAAAAAATTGGTCAACTTACTATAAACGCACTGTCAGGGCGGCGAAAAGAGCGAATTGAACTAATGACAAATACGCAATTTACTGTGATCGATGCTCGATGCATCGATGTTTTTTTACATCACTATTGCCGTTACTGTTGTTTTTGAAAATGTATGTAAATATACTTATAAGTTTCCAGATTGAAATAAACATAAATATGAGAATGTTTTATATTGGAAATAAGTTTTGGTATAATTAAGATGTTTGTGTACTTAAGTAGATTCGATCTATTACATACTTAAATAAATCCCAAAATGTACTGAAGGTATTCCAGAAATAAGATCTTTGTTTTCAGTTTTAAAACTTCCGAAGTCATTCAACTTTTACTATTATTACCTATCATCCTACTAAATCGTAACAAGATCGGACAAATAGAAAGGTGGTATTGGCTGATTTAAGTTTGTAAGCAATTCAAGTGCCCAAAAGCATGCAATAAAAAATATTTTAAATTTATTTATATAGCCTTTTTCATTTGTTTTTCAATGTAGTTTTTAATATTTTTTTTATTTTCAGAAATATAGATTTATTCAATAGCTTTTGGAAAACAAAAACTTCTAACCTAGTGTGATTAGAGTAGCTACCAGCGTAAGGTACATCATCTTGGTCTAGCTTTAACCCAAAGTCAAGTATTATTTTGGCAATTAGGGAGCCACAACTTTCGCTGAGAAATTACCACCTCTTTCTTGTACGTAAGTTGATGGACTGAGCCCGTTCCAGATGTGGAGCAAATGGTCCAAGCAACTACATGATAATTTATAGCACTTTGCCTGCCAACACAACACCAAAGTGGGTGGGAACAAGGCGACATTCGACCAACAGCAGGACGAATCACGCTCGAGACATATTCACACACACATACACGTACATGCATTATGCATACGTCATGCGTGCCCAAATACTCTAGATCTGGGTATGTGTGTGCATCCATGAATGAGTGTGAGTGCGTGAGTACATGTTTCTGACAGAAGTCGCTCCAACTTCATTTTCCCAAATAGATAGTGCCTCTGTTTGAATGCCTGCCATAAAAATTTAATGTCTTTGGCAGCAATGGTTGAGCACATGGATTTTGCAGGCATTTTTAAGTTGTCTAGCGCCTGCGGTCAGCCTAATTTGCTCCCTGCCGGCATTCAAGCTCATGTGAGAGCGATGCTTCAACAACGGCAGTAAAAGGACGCACAGGGTCGCGTAACTTGATTTTGGCCTAGAACAGGTCGTTGCTTTATGTGTGCCTCCTCCGCTTTCTTGAAGCTGAGTTAAATTATCGCCCAATTGCCACCTGAAGGCAGTGGAGCAAGGGCGTTACGTGCTCAATTGGCGGGAATGCCTTTTGAAGGGAGCAAACGGTTACTGGGACCTGGCGTTTGAATGCGTGTTGACATAATGTATATTTGATTAATTTATGCTTTGAGTCAGCCTCGACCATTTGCCAGCGAGCACAGTACAATAACAACACTCAACGTTAGTATCTCTCATTCAAGCCGAGATTTTGCTTGTGTGCAGTCGTGGCATAAGTGTTTGTATCTATTTGGAAAGGCAACATGTTTATTAACTAGCTATGCTCTTATTAGGTGTACTGACAGGGACAAGATGCGATGACTCAAGCATCCGACCCATATGGACAGTTAATTCATATTTGAAGAGCAAGGTAGGGGGAATGAAATAAATATATACGGGAAAGCTGCCTGCGAGAACTCGACTACAGTCGAATTTGATTTTGGTTTCAAAATATTATACAAAGATCTTTTCCCATTTATTGTTCTTTCTGTAAATACTGAACTAAAATGTCCGCTTTTTATTCTCATCTCGTACTTAGCTTATCGCAAGTGCCAGCACACGGATGTCTTTTGCAATGCTGTTGGTGGGGCTGCACCTGCCGAGGGTAGCCGGTTAACCGGTCCTTGTGTGCCTAAAGAGAAACGATGTGATGGCTACTTGGATTGCCGTACCGGACGCGATGAGGAGGGCTGCAATGGCGTTGCCTGTCGCTTGGACCAATTCCGCTGCGCCAACAGGCAGAAGTGCATTGATGTGGCGCTGAAGTGTAACCATCGCAATGATTGTGGCGACAACTCGGACGAACAGGGCTGCAGTGAGTATGAGACAAGACATCGTCTAGACATTCACCTAACACATTCCCTATTATTTCTGTTAAAGATTTTCCACCCTGCCATCACGCCCAGTTCCGTTGCACAAACGCCCTGTGTATTCCGTATAACTTCCACTGTGATGGATATCACGACTGTGCCGACGAAAGCGACGAAGCCAACTGCACAGCAATCGCCTGTCCCGATAACAAGTTTCTTTGCCCACGCGGCGGCGTCAATGGTGCCCCCAAGTGTATCCTTAAATCGCAACTGTGCGACGGAAAGCGTGACTGTGAAGACGGCAGTGACGAGGAGACGGCGTGCTGTGAGTTCTACCTTAACGTCAATCGAGAAGAAAAACCATAATCCTTTCTCTCTTCTCGCTTTTCAGCAATTGCCTCTTGTCCGGCATTGAGTTGTGAGTTCAAGTGCGGTCCATCGCTGACTGGAGGAGTCTGCTATTGTCGCACGGGTCAAAGCTTAGCTCCGGACAATCGTACTTGCGTTGATCTGAATGAGTGTGCCGAATGGGGCCACTGCGACCAACTATGTACAAACACTCCCGGCAGCTATACTTGTCAGTGCGCTCAAGGCTACACACTGATCAACGAATCCAAGTGCATTGCTCCCGATGTCAAGAACCTACAGTTGATCTTCGCTCACGATCGCGCTATAATGCGCATGTTCACCCATGATAGCGATCCTAAGGTGATTGCAAATGCCACCGCCGCCGCTGGAGTAGCTTTTCACTATGCTCGCAACACGCTGTACTGGTCCGATGTGAAAACACGCAAAGTACAGTCGCTACCGTTAGATGTCATGAACAGCGCTGTAGCGCCGTTAGATCAAACATTGCCGGGGACCTGGGCACCTGTGGCTCTAGCTGTAGATTGGGTCGGCGACAAAATCTATGTGGCGGATTTGGTGGGACAAAAGATCGACGTTTTTGAGCTAAGCGGCCACTGGCATGCCGTAGTATTGGGTTCTAACCTCACCAGCCCCGCGGATTTGGCGCTTGATCCCACTGCCGGACTTATGTTCGTTGCTGACGGTGGTCAGGTTCTGCGTGCCCACATGGATGGCACACATGCCATCTCCATTGTGTCTGAGGCAGCGTATAAGGCTAGCGGTGTCACCGTTGACATAATTGCCAAGCGCGTTTTTTGGTGCGACTCCCTGTTGGACTATATCGAATCAGTGGACTATGAGGGTGCCCAACGAGTAATGGTATTGCGCGGCCAGCAGGTGCCAAGCCCCTCACGTTTGGCGCTTTTTGAGAATCGTATTTACTGGACGGACGCCACAAAGCAGGGTATCATGTCCGTGGATAAGTTTGAGGGTCCCACTTCCATTCAGGTAACCTACAAGGCCAAAGATATTCGCGAGCCCAAGGGCATCATTGCCGTTCACGCTCTCAGTCAACCCCATGTATCGAACCCGTGTGGCAATAACAACGGAGGTTGCAATCATATGTGCATTGTGACAGCCGTGAAGGGTGCTCCCACAGGACTGGGCTATCGCTGTGCCTGCCACACTGGCTACCAACTGCAGACGGACCTCAAGAACTGTAAGCTAGTGCGTGAGTTCCTCATGTACTCACAGCAGCGTTTCATAAAAGGCAAGGTGCTGGAGCCAGTAATAGAGGGCTTTAGCGATGCGATTCTTCCAGTGGTGTCTAGACGCGCCCGCTTTGTTGGTCTTGACTTCGATGCACGCGATGAGTTTATCTATTACTCGGATGTACTGCAAGACGTTATATATCGGGTTCATCGTAACGGCACGGGTCGTGAGATCGTGTTGGCCTCACAGAATGAAGGCGTAGAAGGCTTGGCAGTTGACTGGGCTTCTAAGAACCTCTACTACATTGACTCCCGAAAAGGCACGCTAAATGTTCTATCCACACGTAATGTTACCCATCGAAGAACACTCCTGAAGAACCTTAAGCGTCCGCGTGCAATCGTTGTGCATCCAAACCGCGGCTATATCTTTTTCTCAGAATGGGATCGCCCCGCAAATATCACTCGCGCTAACACGGACGGTAGTGGCCTCTTGGTATTCCGCAATGTAACTCTTGGCTGGCCAAATGGACTATCTATTGACTTCAAAGAGGATCGAGTATACTGGTGCGATGCTTTACTGGATCATGTGCAGCATGCCAACCTCGATGGAACGGACATCAAAACGGTTAATTCACGCCTTGTACGCCATCCTTTCTCAATTGTCATTCACAACGATTGGATGTATATTACGGATTGGCGACTTGATGCTATCATTCGACTCCACAAGCTCACCGGTGAGCAAGAAGAAATGATGGTTCGTGAACCACAGACAAATCGGCTTTACGGTGTTAAGGTTTATAGCCGGGAGGTACAGCGAATCGCAGAGACACAACCCTGTTATCTTAACAATGGGGGTTGTCAAAAGATATGTTTCGCGGTGCCCATTACTGATAACACAACTGAATCAGTAGGCAGAGTCAGTCGATTACAATCCCGCTGCTCCTGTCCTTATGGCGAGAGACTTGCTGAGGATCAAGTAAGCTGCGTTCCCGATCCCAGTGCAGAGCCTCCTGTCCAGCCCTGTCCCAACACATGGGACTTCACATGCAACAATCAGCGATGCATACCCAAGTCATGGGTCTGCGACGGTGATGATGACTGTTTGGACAACAGCGATGAGGAACAAAATTGTACAAGTAAATATAGCAATTTTACTAAACCTTTTCAGTATTTATCTATATATGCACCCGGGGGAGAAAGCTTTTTGTTTTGTAAGTGTGCTTTAAGCTCTAAGGGCTGAGCTTGCAGTTTGAATCAATGTCATAAATCCTGTTAATTTTCCTTGCCTTCTGTTCCACAGTAAACATAGGGTTAGACTTTTCAAAAAAAAAAAGCTTTATCTCTCAGGTGAACATTTAGTCTAACACTGATCTACAGTTATCGAGTCCATCAGCTAATTTATATCTCTGCGCCAATCTCAACTTTCGAATTTTCTGTTCATTTTACAGAACCTACTTGCGGATCGAACGAGTTTCAATGCAAATCGGGACGTTGCATTCCCCTTAATTTCCGCTGTGATCAGGAAAATGACTGTGGCGATAACTCTGACGAGCTAGAATGTGGCAATGTAACTTGTGCAACATCCCAATTTGCTTGTGCTAATGGACGCTGCATACCGAGCATGTGGAAGTGCGACAGTGAGAATGACTGCGGGGACAGCAGTGATGAAGGTGACTTCTGTGCAGAAAAGACTTGTGCATACTTTCAGTTCACGTGTCCAAGGACTGGTCATTGTATACCTCAGAGCTGGGTTTGTGACGGTGACGACGATTGCTTCGATAAGCAAGATGAAAAAGACTGTCCACCAATTAGCTGTTTAGCCAATCAGTTTAAGTGTGCTGATCTACGACAGTGTGTCGAAGAGTCCTATAAGTGTGATGGTATACCTGACTGTAATGACGGCAGCGATGAGTTAGGCTGCCCTTCCATGGGTCCTAACCAATGCAACCCGGAGAAACATTTTCGCTGTAAGTCTACCGGATTCTGCATACCAATTGCGTGGCATTGCGATGGCTCAAATGACTGCTCTGACCATTCGGACGAAGAGGATTGCGGTCAGATTACCTGCGCTCAAAACTTTTTCAAATGCAACAACACGAACTGTGTGTTTAAGGCCTATATCTGTGACGGCAAAGACGATTGCGGAGATAATTCCGACGAGGGTACTGAGCATGCATGCGTTCCACCACCATTTAAGTGCCCTCATGGTCAGTGGCAGTGTCCAGGAGTCACAGAGCGTTGCGTGAACATTACATCTGTGTGCGATGATACTCTTGATTGTCCCAATGGTGCCGATGAGGGTGAGGGTTGTGATCTCGCTGAGTGCGAGCACCAGACTGGTCAATGCTCCAGCTTTTGCCAAAAAACTCCGAACGGAGCACTTTGCGTGTGTCCGCCAGGATCGGAGATCGGTGAAGATGGATTCACCTGCGTTGATACCAACGAGTGCGACCCACCCGGACTATGCTCGCAACAATGTACAAATACAAAGGGTTCCTATTTTTGTTCCTGTACTCCAGGCTACGTATTAGGTCCCAACAAACATACTTGCAAGGCAGTCAACCACACGGCCGCTTTCTTGATCATTTCGAACCGTCATTCTATACTGGTTGCAGACCTAAAGGAACAGGGCTTGGAGCGTGTACCCATCATCGTAGAGAACGTTGTAGCCACCGCTTCAAACATGCATACGGGGACCATATTCTGGAGCGATATGAAGTTAAAGAAAATCTCTCGGCTTGATCATGGAATGGAACCACAGGAAATTATCACAACCGGCTTGGATTTAGTCGAAGGTCTAGCCTATGATTGGATTGCACAAAATCTCTACTGGCTTGACAGCAAACTTAACACCATCGAGGTATCCGCAGAGAACGGATCCAACCGTTTGGTCCTGGTGCGTGAGAACATCACACAACCACGTGGAATGTGCATCGATCCCAGTCCAGAAGCTCGCTTTATATTCTGGACTGATTGGGGTGAGAATCCACGCGTCGAGCGCATTGGCATGGATGGCACCATGCGCAAAACTATTATAAATACTAAGATATACTGGCCCAATGGTCTTACTCTGGATATAGCCACAAAACGCGTCTATTTCGCCGACTCTAAGCTTGACTTTATTGATTTCTGCTATTACAACGGCACAGGACGCCAGCAAGTGCTAGCCAGTAGCCATTATCTGCTACATCCACACTCGCTCTCCCTCTTTGAGGATACGCTATATTGGACTGATCGTCAACTGAACCGTGTACTGTCCGCTAATAAATTCCGCGGTAAAAACCAAACGGTCGTCTCGCATTTAATTAGCCAGCCACTCTCCATTCACGTGCATCATGCGTCGTTGCAGCCAATGTATCCGAATCCGTGTGCTGAGGCCCGTTGTCAACACTTATGTTTGCTGAGTCCCAGTGCCCCCGAGGGCTACTCCTGCAAGTGTAAGCCCGGCTATCGTCTACTCAGTGAGGGTCGGTGCATTGAGGAAGAGAATCCCTATCTAATGGTGGTAAAAGGTACTCAGATAGTTGATCTTCCACTAAACGGTGGTGACGCTCGTGCTGGAGCCTTAGCACCAGTTATTGGCATCGAGAGCAGCACAGGGCTTGACTTTGACCGCAAGGGAGAAACCCTGTACTGGGTACAAGGTCGCGAGGAAGACGAAGAGAACTGCACTATTTATACCACACCTTACGGTGGTGGTAACAAGACCATCTTCTTCGGCGGTGATACTGGCATCGTAGGTGCACCCTATACCATTGCTTTTGACTGGTTGGGTCGCAATCTTTATATTGGTAATCGCGTGGCCAGTAACATTGAGGCAGTTCGCGTAGATGGAAAGCAAAAATATCGCACTATAATTCTGGCTAATGATGGCAGCGAAACATCAGTATCCAAGCCGAAGCAACTTGTTCTAGATCCCAGTGACGGAAAGCTGTTCTGGATAGATGAAGGTGTTTTGGAAGTACCAGTTAAAATTGGCCGAGTGGATATGAATGGTCAAGATCCGCGTGTATTACGCAAGAACATAAACCACCCTGAGAGCATAGCCTTAGATATTGAAAAGAAGATGATATACTTCAGTACCAGCTCCCGAGGTTCCATCTGTGCCATGGACTACAACGGGGAAGATTACACGGTTATACTCAACGAGCAACAGGCCATATCACGTCCACGAAGCTTGGGAATCCTAGACCACCGTCTTTACTATTTAGATCCAGTTTATGAGAAGATCGTGCGTGTGGATCTACCGCGAGGTGATAATCCCAAAACGATTGTGGACAACGAACACGATCTGCGTAGCATGATGATTTATAAGAAGCGCGCCCTTATGCAGCATCCTTGTCAGTCAGGCAACGGTGGATGCAGTCAACTTTGTATTCCAGGCCCTGCCGCTTCTAGGACCTGTGCATGTGGCATTGGATACCGAAAGGAAAATGAAATCAATTGTGTTGCTTACAAGACATTTGCCGTCGTCTCGCAACTCGACATGATACGAGGCTATAGCTTAAGTGACAGCTCCGAGGCAATGGTACCAATCAGTGGACAAGGGCACCACATCCTACATGTAGACGTTATGTACCGGGACCAATGGATTTACTGGGCAGAGTTCAATCGCGGCTACTGGAATGGCATTTTCCGCTCCCGACCCAACGGCACAGATCTTCAACATGTGATTAAGGATGGAATTGGAAGCAACGGCATTCGCGGTCTAACCATTGACTGGGTTGCAGGCAATATGTACTTCACCAACGTATATCCTCACGAAAACTATGTGGAGGTGTGCTGGTTGGACGGTAGCAACCGTAAGGTTTTGGTCAAAACCACCAACGATGCGCCACGTGAGCTGGCTGTGAATCCTATCAAACGACTTCTTTACTGGATTGACTATGGGCAGCATCCACGCATTGGAAAAGCGCTGCTTGATGGTACCAAGTGGCAGCCATTGGTGACATCAGGTATCTCGCTACCACGCGATCTCACAATTGATATGCAGACCCATGACGTTTTCTGGGTTGACTCTAAGTTGGACACGATACAGCGAATTGCGTACAACGGCGCTAACCGCAAAATAATTCGACGAGACCTTCCAAACCCAATGGGTATAGCAATTCATCTGAGTGATGTATACTGGGTGGACCGCAATTTAATGACAGTCTTCAAGGCCTCCAAGCAGTTCAATAACGACACAGAGGCCACTCGTGTGCGCACAAATTTAGAAAAACTACGAGATATTGTTATCTATGATATAAACAACCAGCCGACAGATGACACCAATCCTTGTACCCATCTAGGCAACGGCGGGTGTGACCAACTTTGCTTCAGCTTTCCAGCAGACGATTCGTCACCCAATAACAAGAACTATCGCTGTGACTGTGCGACTGGCAAGCTTGGCGCCGATGACCGAAAGTGTGAAACGGTCAATGAGTATCTAGTGTTTGCAACGCGCACCGAAATTCGGGCAGTAAACTTAGATCCGCACTCCACCGAGGTGCCTTTTACGCCACTGACGAACCTTACCAACGTGGTGGGTCTGGACTTTGACTATACCGACAATATCATGCTGTACACTCAAATTAGGCCATGGGCGAAGATTGCCTATACCCAAGCTAACAAGCCTAGCCATAGCGATATTAAAGTGGTTCTTAGCAAGGGCATCAATCCGGAGGGCATTGCCTACGATTGGACGCAAAATAAGATATATTGGACTGATAGCTCCAACAACTCAATCTATGCGATGAATCTGGCTGGTACCGAGCTAGTCATGATTGCCCGCGTGGAACGTCCACGTGCTATTGTCCTGGACCCATGCAACGGCACTCTCTTTTTCACCGACTGGGGACGCTTTGGCACCTCCGGCAAGATCTTTCGTACCACAATGGCAGGCTCACTGAAACGCGCCATTGTGGACAAAGAGCTGTCACAGCCCAGCGGATTAGCCATTGACTACGATGAGCGTAAGCTCTACTGGACGGATGCGGTGCGTGAGAAGATCGAACGCTCCGATTTGGATGGTCGCAACAGAGAGCTTTTGGTGGCCGCTACCATTTATCCATTCGCGATAACCGTGTTCCGCAACTACATATATTGGACGGATCTGCAGCTGCGCGGTGTCTACCGGGCAGAAAAACACACGGGCGCCAATATGGTGGAAATGGTAAAAAGGCTTGAGGATTCACCTCGCGATATACGCATCTACAGTGCAGATCGTCAGAAGTGTAACGTGAATCCATGTACAATTAACAATGGCGGATGTGCTCAGAGCTGCCATCCGGCGCCCAAAGGCAAGGTCGAGTGTAAATGCGACGATAACTCCAAAGTTGTCAATGAAGGACGAATGTGCGCACCGAGGAATAATACGTGTGAGGCTAGCAAGTTCTACTGTCAGAATGGCAAGTGCATTTCACGTATGTGGTCTTGTGACGGCGATGACGACTGTGGTGATAATTCGGACGAGGATCCCAATTATTGTGCCTATCATTCCTGCTCCCCTAATGAGTTCCGCTGCAATAACGGAAGGTGCATCTTCAAGTCGTGGAAGTGTGATCACGAGAACGACTGCAAGGATGGATCCGATGAGCTTGACTGCAGCTATCCGCCCTGTGTCGACGGCGAGTTCACCTGTGCAAACGGACGCTGCATTCCACAGGCTCAAGTCTGTAATGGCGTCAACGACTGTAAGGATAACGCCACGTCTGATGAAACGCACGAACGCTGCCCCATGAACACTACCTGTCCACCGAATCATCTAAAGTGCGAGAAGACCAACATTTGCGTAGAGCCATACTGGCTCTGCGATGGTGACAACGATTGTGGTGATAACTCCGACGAGGATCCGCTACACTGTGGCCAGCGTACCTGCCCTACCAACAGCTTCCGATGCCCCAATCATCGCTGTATTCCGGCCACATGGTACTGTGACGGAGATGACGACTGTGGTGATGGTGCTGATGAGCCGCCAGACTATTGCAAGTCTGAGGGTCGCACTTGCTTTGGGGACCTGTTTACCTGTGACAATGGCAACTGCATTCCGCGTATCTATATTTGTGACGGGGACAATGACTGTCTGGACAACAGTGATGAGGACAACCGACATCAGTGCAGTGAGTAATCCAGCTAATCAGATTCGTGTGCAGCTTAAGTAGTAACTATTCCATTGTCTTTTGCCTTCAGATGACCGCAAATGTGATGAGGAGACAGAGTTCACATGTGTGGAGAACAAGTCCTGGCAGCGTGCCCAGTGTATACCAAAGAAATGGATATGCGATGGCGATCCAGATTGTGTGGACGGGGCCGATGAAAACACCACCTTACACAACTGTGCCACCCAACAGCCCTGCGGCGAGGATATGTTCACCTGTGGCAATGGACGATGCATTAACAAAGTAAGTACATATCCCATATTATGTAAGCAGCGTAATCTAAATAGTGACAATTGCAGGGATGGATTTGTGATCATGACAATGACTGCGGCGATGGAACTGATGAAGGAAAGTTCTGCAACTCCAAGTACAAGACCTGCTCGCCCATGGAGTTCACCTGTCAAAATTTCAAATGTATTCGCAATCAGTATAGATGCGATGGAGAAGACGACTGTGGTGATCATTCGGACGAGGTTGACTGCAAGAAGGAGAACACCACATGTCCTCAGGGGCAGTTTGCCTGCACTAATGGACAGTGTATCGACTACAGTTTGGTATGTAATAAGGTGGCGGACTGTACAGATGAATCCGATGAGCCAGCCCACTGCAATGTCGATGAGTGTGCCAAGGTCGAGATCAATCAGTGTGGTCACAAGTGCGTGGACACACTCACTGGCTACTATTGTGACTGCAACGAGGGCTACAAGTAAGTTTAAACTTATGATATGCTGACCGATTGACTAATTGCTTATCCTTTACTAATTGTTAACACAAAGACTCTTGGCCGATGGCAAGGCATGTGCAGATGTCGATGAATGCTTGGAACAACCGGGTGCCTGCTCACAGCATTGCTCCAATACACCGGGCAGCTTCTACTGCAAATGCGACGAAACCTATTATGAACGACAGAATGACGAGCACACCTGCAAGCGAAAGGATAACATTCCACCGTGGCTGATCTTTACCAACAAATACTACGTACGCAATATGTCTGTGGACGGACACCAATATAATCTCATGCACCAAGACCTTATGAACGTGGTGGCCCTTGATTTTGACATCAAGGAGCAATACATGTACTTCTGCGATGTGACGGCCAAAACCATTTTCCGGGCCAAGTACACAGATCCCAACGACGATATGCCGGCAGAACGTGAGGCTGTTATCCGTCACGACTCCCATGGTCTGGAGGGCATCGCAATTGACTGGGTGGGACGCAAGCTATATTGGCTGGACAGACACTCGAAGAACTTGGATGTCTCTGAGCTGGATGGCACCAAACGAAAGACCCTTCGCAGTGGCGTTGTAGATCCGCGCGCCATTGTTGTACACCCCGGAATTGGATATTTATACTTTACATCCTGGCATCTACAGGCCTACATTGCCAAAATGGGCATGGATGGCTCAAATTTTACGCGCATTCTAAACTGGAATGATGATATTGCTTGGCCGAACGCCTTGTCTATTGACTACTTCACAGATCGAATCTATTGGGCAGACGCTCATTTGGACTACATTGCCTACACTGATCTAGAGGGTCGTCATCGACACATCGTGCTGTCCGGAAACCGTGTGCCACATGTCTTTGCCCTTAGCCTGTTTGATGACTTCATCTATTGGAGCGATTGGAATCTGAAGGCCATTGTGCGTGCCAACAAGTTTCACGGCGCCAACTACACGGTTCTTCGAAATACAACGCATCGTCCATACGATCTGCATATCAATCATCCGCTCCGTCAGCTGCCGTACAACAACCCTTGTGGGGCGAACAACGGCGGTTGCTCCCACCTCTGCTTGATTGCTCCGCCCCCTGAATCAACCTACCTGAACATTGAAGGCTATATAGAGGAGGGTGCGCCCATCTACAAGTGCGCCTGTCCCAACCAATTCTACCTTGCCCGTGACTCAAAGACTTGTATTGCAAACTGCACTTCCGGACAACATCTCTGCGGTGGTAGCGATGAGAAGTGTATACCCTGGTTCTGGAAGTGTGACGGTGAAAAGGACTGCAAGGATGGTTCCGATGAGCCCAGCAACTGTGCCCCCCGTCATTGCCGTGCCGGTACCTTCCAATGTAAGAACACCAACTGCACTCCGTCTGCGACCATATGTGATGGTGTCGACGATTGCGGTGATGGCAGCGATGAGCAAAACTGCGAATTACCCTGCCCACTGTCTGACTTCAAGTGCAAGTCCAGTGGACGCTGCATTCTTGACAGTTGGCGCTGTGACGGTGACGCGGACTGTAAGGACGGAAGTGACGAGGATCCACTTGTGTGTCGTAAGTGTAAAATTTCATTTTATAACCAATTCTGTGCCAATCTAAATTTTGTTTTCAATGTAGATAAGCGTAGCTGTGATCTAGACACGGAGTTTTCCTGCAAAAACGGAAGATGCATACCGCAGTTGTGGATGTGCGACTTTGACAATGACTGTGGCGATGACTCCGATGAGCCAGCTTACATGTGCCGACAGCGAAACTGCACCACAGGCTGGCAGCGGTGTCCTGGTCAATCAAACTATCGTTGCATTCCCAAATGGCTGTTCTGTGATGGCAAGGACGATTGCCGCGACAACAGCGATGAGCTGCCCGACAACTGCCCCAAGTGCTCCTTGGAGACGGACTTTAAATGCGGGAACAATCGATGCATACCAAAGTAATTAGTTATCCCGAAGAGATCGAAGCTCCAGTCGGCTTACACTTTTTCTATCATTTCCTCTCTATATAGGCAATGGATGTGCGACTTTGCGGATGATTGTGGGGATGCTAGCGACGAGAACGATGCCATCTGCAAAGGACGCTATCGGGAATGCTCGGAATCGGAGTTTAGATGCGGCAATGGCAAGTGCATCTCATCGCGCTGGCAGTGCGATCATGAGGATGACTGTGGTGACAATTCGGATGAAATGAACTGCGAGGGATATCAGTGCAAGAACGGCACCTTCCAATGCGCCTCTGGCCATTGCATCGCCAGCTATTTCCGTTGCGATGGCGATCGAGATTGTCGAGATATGTCTGACGAGGTTGGCTGCCCACCTCGATTCCCGGGTGGCCGTTTCTGTCCCGAGTCTCGCTTCCAGTGCGCCAACAATCTGTGCGTCTCCCTGTCCGATCTTTGTGATGGCACCGATGACTGTGGTGATGGCAGCGATGAGGATCCCAAGGTCTGCAGTGACTTCAACTGTGACACATTGCGACGATTCCAGTGCGCCAATCATCGATGCGTCGCTCGCTACCAAATCTGTGACGGCATGGACAATTGCGGTGATGGCAGTGACGAGAACAACATGACACTTTGCGCCAGCAAACAGAAACCCTGCGACCTGTATACCCAGTACCAATGTGCCAACAAGCACTGCATCGAACGATCCCAGGTCTGTGACTTCTCAGATGACTGCGGCGATGCTAGCGATGAGCTGGGATGTCATCATACGAGCAGTTGCTCCGAACAAAGCCGCGGCGGCTGCCAGCACCATTGTCACAATCTCACCGATGGAGGCTATATATGCACCTGCTATCCGGGCTACATAATCGCACCGGACAATAAGAAGAAATGCGCGGATGTCGATGAGTGCGCAACGCGGCAACACACATGTTCGCACCAGTGCCACAATATAAATGGCACCTATTCCTGCAGCTGTCGAGAAGGCTTCCATCTGTCCGATGGCACCAGCGGCGTCTGCAAAGCAGAGAAGGAAGATGTTATTCTCGTCTTCGCCAATGGGCCAGAGATACGAGGTCTGGATCTGCAGAAGAAGGAAGAATTCGATGTAATTGCGGCGGAGAAACGCATTGAGGCCCTAGACTACGATGCCCAGCAGCAAATTGTATTTTGGGCAGATAGCTATGACAAGACCATCAAGCGTTCCTATATGGTCAATGCGCTGGATGGACAGGCAAAGATTGGATTTGCGCAGGACCTCAATATGAAGGGGGGCTCTAAGCCCACGGCCGTCGCTGTTGACTGGTTGGCATCGAATCTCTATTGGACCGAAGTGGATCGCACGGGCTCCAAGCCTCGTGGTCGTGTAATGGTGGCCAAAACAGATGGACGTTATCGTAGATCAATTGTGAATGCTGGATTGGAAGTGCCCACTTCGATTGCAGTTAATCCACAGCTTGGACGTATCTATTGGGCCGATGCTGGCTCCGCTCCCAAAATTGAGGTCTCTTGGATGGATGGCTCCAAGCGCCGCCCGCTAATCACGGAACAAATACGCCATCCTGCTGGCCTGACTATTGACTACTCGCAGGATCACATCATCTACTGGGTGGACACTAAGCTTAACGCCATCGAGTCTATGCGTGCCGATGGCTCTCGACGTAAATCCATCGTTAAGGGCGACCAGCTGCGCCATCCTGTCTCACTGGACCTCTTTGAGTCCAACATGTACTGGGTGACCCGCGACACGGGCGAACTGCTGCGACAAGATAAATTCGGTCGCGGCGTTCAAGTTGTAATACATCGTAATCTCGTCAATCCGTCCGGCCTTAAGGTTTACCACGAAAAGCGATACAACACTTCGCTGCGAAACCCGTGCTATGAGTCGAGCTGTTCGCATCTCTGCCTCCTAGTGCCCGGTGGCCATCGCTGTGCCTGCCCGGATACTTCCGGTCTGTTGCCGTCACATCGTAGCACCGCCGAGGTCATCTGTGATGCGGCCGCCGAGCGTCCGCGTCCCGCTCCACGCATTTGCCCCTGTCAAAACAGCGGCCTCTGCAAAGAAGATGATCGCGGCGAGCTTTATTGCGAGTGCTTGCCGGACTTTAAGGGTGAGCATTGCGAGCGCAGCACAACAGGTGCCTTTGGCCATGGCGGTACCAATGTGACCGCTGTTGTTGTACCTATTATGGTCATCCTACTGGTCATGATGGCCGCCGCCGGAGCGTGGTATGTCATCCGCAAGCGTCCCTTGTAAGTATTTTAATGACAACTATCAAAACTATGTATAATCTTGACTAACTTGACTACTGTATGCTTCTGCAGCGGTAAGCTTGCACGTATGCCAGCTATGACCTCGTCCCAGAGTGTGACGTTCCGACACGGCTCAAATGTGGAATTCAACGAGAGCGGCTTCCCAGGTGCATCAGCACCCATCGCCAATGATATGGCGCCTATTGAGGGCTATAACCTGCAAACAGTCCATGCCAATAAGGCACGTGACTTTGCCAATCCCATGTACGATGCTGTACAGTCGGGCACCACCACCGATCCGGGAATGAGCAATGGCTCAGGCAAGTCAAAATATTTGTCAATCGGTCATATAGCTTTTATCCTTTTATTCCTTCTATTTTGACGGCAGGCATCTATGATGTGCCACAGGAACCGTCCAAGTCAAAGGCAATGGGCCATTCTGGATCCTTTACGGAACCTGCCTCGGCTATTATCGCGCCCAGCAGCATTACACACAAGTCATCGCCGCAATTACAGCTGCGCACCCGCGAGCTGGACCCGTCGGCGGACACCGGCAAGGATACGCAGTATTTGGTGGAGGAGGATAAGTCAGAGTGCTGATATCAAGTTTATCAGGCAGCGGCTTCGCTTCCGCTGAGCTGTCGACGCCAGCAGCGGGCACAGGCGCGACCCAATAGTTATCCGCTTCAGATATAGCATAGACTTATCCAACAGCATAAGCAAAAACAACAACTACAACAACAACTACAACAACATCAACGACAACAGGGACACAGCAAACACCACAAATCCTGGCATGCCGCCGCCAACGAATGCACCACAAAATTAACTACAAAGGTCTAGGAGCTATATATACATGTATATATGTATATATTGTCATTGTCATTGTCATTGTCAGGCATACCAAATCTGTACAACAGCAACTATCTATCCAACTATCATATTTGTAAATCCAAGAACAACAACAATATCTTATTAGTATACACTTTACGCAAACATATCGTTTGGTGAGACAAATCTAACAAATCTGTTGCATTAATTATTTTATACATTTATATATACATACAATATATACACCATTTACCATATACAATGTACATATGTATGTATATGTACACTAAGCTAAGCAGATGGCGCTCGATTCCCAGCTGAAGCGCTCTGGAATCCAATCCTGACAAGCCAGCGAATCTTTAAACTTAAGCTCCCCCACAACTTGAGCCTAATTTCGATGCGCGTAATCAACGGCACTTGTGTTACCAAACACGCACACGAACACACACATGCAACACAGCTACACCTACACACACACACACAAACACAAACACAAATATGGAGATGGAGCGAACAAAACTTTGCGAAGCCAAAACTGTTTTTTTTTAAGCTGAAAATGATAATTGTATAAAAGCATAGAGTATATTTTTTGTGAACGCTAAATGACAATATTAACTATGTATATAATACTACATATGTATATGTATATGTATATGTATATGTATATGTATATGTATATGTATATGTATATGTATATGTATATGTATATGTATATGTATATGTATATGTATATGTATATGTATATGTATATGTATATGTATATGTATATGTATATGTATATGTATATGTATATGTATATGTATATGTATATGTATATGTATATGTATATGTATATGTATATGTATACAATACCTACATATGTATGTATATTAAAACTCTTTAGGCGGAGTTTCTATATTTTTCTAATAAACAAAAACAAAAACAGTAAATGTTGCATACATATATACATGTATGTATGTATGGCTGTATAAAAAAAAAACAAAAATAAACAACAAAATCAATCAAGCTAAATAACAAAAACAATTTAAAAAAGATGAAACAAACACTATTGTGCTAGCAAATGAATACGAATGAAAGTACATAGGTTAATGAATATAATTTAATATTTATTTAATTACACACATTACATTACGAGTTAATTTTTGCAGTAACTTTTGTTTTTGTCTATGCCACATTTGCATTTTCTGTGGTTCTTATTTGATTTTATTTTATTTGATTGATTGTAAACATTCTTAGCAAACACATTCCATATTATATATCAGATAGAGCCATTTACGATCAATTTTGTACGCCTCTCGAAAACTGTAATAATTAAATTCTTGTTTTACTTTTACTTATTATTATCTATTATTACTTTTAAAAAATTGTCTGTTTTTAGAACAAAAGCGAAGCTTTTTTGTGTGCGTAATTAGCATTGAAGATTTTTTTTATATTTTATATTTTTAATCCCCATTTCCGTAATGTTTTTTTGTTTTGTTCGTCGAAAGTTTTGTAACACGTGCGAATCTGTGCTTCCATTCAGTTAAGCGTGTTTTTATTAGCATAAATTTAGTTAAAGCAGAACTAAGTACATATGTAGGTATGTACATACGTATGTATTCCAACCAAGTTCTATATAAATAAATAAATATTTCTATATATATTACGATGATAATATTGTGAAAATGAAAGATGTGACGAGAGTTAATATATGTATATTTAATGTCAAGTGAAAGAAAACTACTTGTTGAAAGAAATTAATTTTTTATTATACAAAAAGAAAAACTAAAGAAAAAAACATTAAATAAAAAATAATAAAAGAACAAAAACACAAATCGTTTTTATCACTGAAGATCAGGGATCGCAAATAAGAGTTATGAGTCGGAATAAACATCGACCACTAAAAATATTACAGGGACATTAAAAAAATTATACATACGTAATTTTTGGAAGGACTATCCAGGAACAGGATACATTTTTATTTTCAATCTTTGTGTTTTCAATTATTTATTACTTTTATTTTAAATTTTTATTATGAAAGTTATTTATTTCATAATTATACCATAACTCTTATTTGCAAATATTGTAAATTAATTTATTATAAAAATTGAATTGATATATATGTGTATATCTTTTGAACGGGAGAGCCCATTTCATAGATCGGCATACACACATATGTAACATATGTATTTGGTCTACAATTCATTACCTTTCTATTGATGTATTAAATGTACATATATACACATATACCCAAAAACATAATAGCGTCGTGAAAGATATTTCAAATCAATTTTTATAAAAAGAAATGTAAAAATATCTTCTGTTTTGAAAATTGCAAATACGAGTTATGGCATAACTTTTCAATAAAAATTGATAAATAACATTTAATTTCAATTTTTATTGTAAGCATTCAAAATAGGTTACTTTTCAATTTTTTTTTTTAAATCAGGATATAACTCTTATTTCATAAAACATAATCGCTACGATTCCTGCTTAGGATTCATCCATTCAACAACGTATGTATGTACGTATACTGTATAATCATTGCTTACATTTGTCATTTATGGGCAGTTTTGTTTTTATTTTTTGGGCAAATAAATAAATTGAAATATTTGTGCTATATATAGTATTACAATCTAGATATGATGAGGCGCGAGAATAGCGCCTTACAGTTTACAAAAGACTGCTTAATCTTAACTATTTATGCTTTGTTAATATTACCTACTATAGTATATTGTTTACATTCAGAAATTAGCATGTAAATATAGCTTGTTATACATATTTACTTATGGTTAGACGTTTAGGAGAATTGCTTAAGTCTTGGTGAGGCAGATGATTATCTTCCAACTAATAATCATATTATATATCTTAAGTCTAAACAAAAAAATCAAATAATATTAAGACATTCACATAAGCATTCACATATACACATATACATAATCACACATGCACATGTACATGTGTGTGTATGTTACTTAGTTACTATAGCTGCTGTGAATGTGCATGTCTAGCTAATCACTCGTTTTTAAGCGCTTCACTGGCCCGTCGCTGCCCTGTGAATTCGAGTCCTCCGAGAAGGGCATGCTGGACGCAAAATCGGCACCTTGACTGTCGCTCACAACGGAAAAACCTATGTACATATAAGAATCATATTGTATGTAATTAATTGTAAATAACTCTTTATAAACAAACAACACACTCACAGGTATTTGAATCATCTGCAGTTAGCCCGGCGTAGCTTGGCGTTATTTGTGGCGGAGTGGGCGTGCCCTTTTGAGAGTTCTCCTTGTCGCTAATCTTATTATTGAGCATCAGCTTCGATTTCTTCTCGCTGTTCGACGAAATGGGAACCCATTTGTAGATCTTCATGGTCGTATCACTGATGGTCACCCATTTCTTTTCCCAGTGACGCACCTTATCCACGGCTTGCATGACGCGCTTGATATCATCCTTAGCACGGCTGCGAGTCTCGGCGCGCACACTTCGCGACATGGTGAACTATGTAAATGAAATGTGTTTGTATTCGTATTCGTATAGGGCGATGGCGTCTTCCAGTCTTCTTGGCCGCGGCACTGGCACCACTCAAACCAGCTTCAAGGGCGGGCTGTGCTAACAAACTATGAATTGTGCTAGGCTAAAAATCTTTTGAATGTCCAAATGCCGTATCACGCAGATGACCTTAATATGATTAATCTTAAGTATTTTTCAAAATTGCTTTTTTGCAAATTTGTAGCAAAGCGAGAAGCGAAAATACATTTGTGGGTTAGTGTTGGAAAGTGTAGTATGAATTAGAGGTGGAGAACTATCGATGGCACTATCGGCACCATCGATGGTCAAGCGCTATCGGGCCGCCATCGATAGCAAACCTGTGCGCATTGGCATCTGCTGTAACGCTGGAGAAACATCCAAGCATCGATGTTTTCGATGTTTTTACACTAAAACATCGATGTATCGAACAGTGCTGAAAAACATCAAAGCTTGAAAAAAATCGATGTTAGCATCTAGTATGAATTTTTGGATGCAGATATCGCATTTATGTACATCGTGATAAATTAAAGTATTTAACCACAATATTTAGAATAATACTAGTAATGATATACATTTTGTAAATATATTTTGTACCTAATAACACATTTCAATAATGAAGTGCATACAAAATAGAAGATTATGAGATCACCAAGATCGAAATAAAAAATCACTTTGAAGATAAATAAGTATTTTTGACTCTGTTCGATGAAATGTGAACTGCTGCTCGTCTCTAACAAGCTATGTTCGATAAATACATATATAATAATTAATAGTTTAACTATTAAATTTATCGGGAGTGCCACAGAAATCGCTTTCGCTTTAATTTCACTTAAATTTCATACAAATTCCAGTGAAATTCAAGCGAAAGCGATTTCTGTGGCACCCCTGTATATTTTCTTCAACTTAAAATTTTCGTTTACATTGTATGAATAATTTTGCAGATTGTTTCAAAATATCGAAATATAGTGAGCTTAATAATAAAAAATACTGAAAATCCGCAGAGCGAAAGGGCCAGGCTGGCACATTTTGTACTCTTGTATTATACTTTTATTTTTCAAAATTGTGTTTTTGTGAAGGCTTCCCGGACTTTCACATTTAGCTTAGTATGGACTAAAGCAGTACAGTTCAATAAGTTGCTGACGGCTAATGCAATGCTGTTGCTAATGAATAGACAAAGAATTACAAACTGTTGGCTTAGCTGTGATTTGTTTACAATTTGAACGTGCAGAACGGACTTAAATAAAAAGCGGAGACCATAGGAATGAACGTTTTATGTGGATTCTCCATTTATTTTAATACAAAAAATACAAATTTATTTTACATACATATGTAGACAGATCATTTTGGTTTCCGTGGTTATGTTCTACCAATATCGTTGCCGTTATTGACCAGATTCTAATGACTTTCTAGCTCATTTAAAATTATACGGTACCATAAAGTGAAGAATTTGACAAACTTGCCTGCTAACATATATTGATTGCAGCAGAAAAATTGATTTATTAGAAATGGAGTTTGCGTATGACAAACAATTCGAGCATTTCGAACTCAAGATATATTTACTATAAAGTGAGGTACCTTAAAAATTTAAAGGTGCGCTGAGGCTAGAATAGAACTACAACTGAAACTGCAATAATTAGTGAACGAAATATTCTAGGACATTTAACACACAAATAATCGCTCATATACAACATTGCATTACTTTAATTTAAATTTCGTGTAGGCTTTTAATTAATGTATCTTACTCTTACTATAATCTTATGAATAAAAAAAAATCCCGCTTTTGCTGGCGAACCGTTTCGATTCACTCTGTACCACTGTTGCCACCTTTCGATAAAGCATATTACGAAAATTATGTTTGAGAGGCATCAACTCCATATAAAAAAAGGGTTGCAAGCTGGCTCGAAATTATTTTGTAACGCTATTTCTAAACCCATGTACGCTTTACCTAAAACTTAGTATCCAGTAGCTGAAAAATCAGTTTGAAAGGTATTATCTCCATATAAAAATAAAGGTTGAAAACTGGCTCGAATTTATTTAGTGAGGCTATTTCTAAACCCTTGTATCCAGTACCTAAATTTGGGGTGCTCCGAAAATTTACTGGCGTTTTACAACACTATTTGGTAAACAGCTGGCAGCTTTTATTTAAACCTTTCAAAACATCGATTTGTTCAGTGTTTCGACTAGTCGAAATATTTTTGAACAGAAATGGCTACCAACAAGCAGCAAAATGAAAGCCGAATTGAGCTCTTCGAACACGAAAAGCGAAATAGACTGATTAAAGAGGTGCAACAGAGGCCAATATTGTGGGATCAAAAAACATTTTGATGGAATTTTTATAATTAATAATTTTTAATTTAATAATTGGGGTATTAGACGCTGCCACTTCTCTTAACATGCCCATTTGGTCTTTTTCCTCACCGTTACTATTTTTGTCTATTATTTAATTGTAGTGCATGGCCACTAAGCAAATAACTTATAGAGAACCCATCCTATACAACTGAAATGTCACAGAAAAAATGCTTGCGAAGCGTCCACAGCGAAGTGTTACCGATCTGGCAATATTGTTATAGTGGAATTTATAAAAGAAGCGATTTTATTTTTGAGGCCGTTGCTTGCGAAACTAAAACATGTGAAATATGAAATACCCTCTACCCTTAAAACTTTTAACCCACAATATTTTATTCAAAGCAACACCCTTAATTTTTATAAATTCCACTCAAACAATACTGCCAGATCGGTAACACTTCGCTGTGGACGCTTCGCAAGCATTTTTTCTGTGACATTTCAGTTGTATAGGATGGGTTCTCTATAGGTTATTTGCTTAGTGGCATAGCTGACGCAACAGTGTGACCACTCAACTGTTCAGGGATTTTTGATGAAATGCTGTCACACTGAATTTTGGAAGCCAGACACTAGAATATTAAACATTTCGAGCGCCCAAAATATTTTCAGATTTGGTGGGTTGAAGGCTAAAAATAAGCTAAATTAAATAATAATAAGAAAAAAGCAAATGTTTACATCAAGTTTATTCGAATTTTTAATTTATTTTTTAAAACCTTTAAAAATTTGGCAGCGGTGCTTGTGTTTATTTAGTATGTATTTATATATTCTGGTCAAATATCGTGTTCTGCAGGACAGAATATTAGTGCTGTAAGGCTGCGAAAACATCGATAGACTTAACAGAAATGTAGCATTGTGTAAACGTTATGTTAGCTTGTCCCTTCCCTAACATTTAATTAACAGAAAGAAATTTGTTCGACAATCGACGGGCGAGTAAATTATGCACATCGCTGTGTTGTGGTTATTTTTTTTAATATTTTTTGTTTCGTAAATACATATATACATAAAAGTGAATAATTGGAATGAAGTGCAATCTTAAGGTGTACGGCTTAAAAGTGATGTATGTGCAATTGTTTTTGACTTTCGATTGAAAGTTAAGCACACAATACTGCATCATTGCCTCTCGTGTGTGGAGTGGAGTTAAGAAGAAGAAAGCGGACGAGCGACGGGCTCGAGAAGTATCGCAAAAAGTTGCAGCAGCAACAAAACGTGCGTGTGTGTAGAAAAAAGTATTAAAAAGCCAGAATAAGAAGAAGCAGCATCAGCAGCAGCAGCAGCTCGAATGTATATATGTAGAAAAAAGCAAACGAATCGAAACAGCGCAAGGTGGGAACCAAGAGTAACGAACGACAGAAAAGGGCGACAGGGAAAAAAGACTAGAAAAACAGGAGTTCTAGCAGGGAAGACACAGCAACAACAACAGCAACAACGACAACAACAACAAAATGCTATATAGCGCCAAGTGCATACAATTAAAATAGTTTTTATTTGCATATAGCGAAAATCGTATTGCCGCTTAGCCCCGCCACGCTTTTTATGCTTATGTACATGTATGTGTGTGTTTGTGTGCGCGGGTGTGTGTGTGTGTGGGTGTGTGACTATTTGTTTTTTTAACGTCGCCTAATTTGCAGCAAGAAGCAGCAACAACACCTCGTTTGGAAGTTAGAACAGAGAGAAGTTGGAGCCGGAAAATCAACTTGTAGTTGCACTGACAACAACAAAACGTACCAACCAACAACCCTAGCAGCAACACCAAACAGCAAACGCTTGATCTGATCCCATTTCACGCGTCGCGTCGCGTAGCGTCGCCATCTCTTACGTGAGTTTTTGTCTCAGTCGCACTTGCAGTCGCATACGATCCGGCTACGTGGCTACGTCATCATCATCGTCATTGAGATATCGACTACTACTGCACGTTAGCCATCATCAAAAGCACCAAAACGGAGACGCCAACTGACGTCGGAACAACAAATACAAAATGCCCAAATGCGATGTGAAAACCCGCTACATTCCGGCGACTTTTGCATGGATTGTGCTGCTACTGACAACATTTCTTTTCTTTTTCTATCCGTAAGTATTCACATATATGTATGTACATAAGTTAGTAACTATTTTACATACATGTGTATATCTATGCTCTCTTCTCTTTTTATAAAGCACAATTTAGATTCTTATGTTGGTGTAAGATAAGGCATAAGAACATAATATTATATAATATAATGCTATGTATATTAGTGACCAATTGTTATTCCCCCATGCGGTAATCACTGTTATAATAAAGCATTATGAAATTTGGTTTAAATAATATGTTAATTAGCTTTTCGATTAATATTTCTTATGTCTTGGTGGCTAGGGCAGAATTCACACCTATTCCTAGAATCAAGGGGTAATATTTAACTATATTCTCCATACTAATCTATCTAGTAAGAAATGTATAAGGCTTAATACATATTTGTATGTACTAAGTACTATTAGTTTAATGTTTTGTCACAAAATTGATGTCAGAAGTCTTGCGATCTGAATACACGCTGTCGTCACTAAACGGATACCTAGTTAAGGGGGCTTATATGATATCATTTGATCATTTAATTTGGCGGAGTGTATGTACAAAAAATGATACTTTTAATTTACAATGCCAATGTGTGTTCCCATTAAGCAGAAGAGTATTCCTTATTTAATTTAATTTCTGATAGAAATGAAATTATGTTTGAAGACTAACGTGAAAGGTATTAATACTGGCTTATTCTTTCTTACATTTTTAAAAGATTGGCAATCAATTCAATGACTTTTTCGATCAGGGTAGCGACATACATATGTATCTCCGCTGACATATCTCAGCCGTTTTTGAAATGACATCTCTGCGCGGAAACTTAAACTGTTACTTAAAAAATACTTATAAGGGTATATTGTAATCGTCAAGGGAAGGAGAAGGAACCATCTCCAACCAAATAAAGTATATCTATTCCGGATCAGCATTAAAAGCCGAGTAGATATAGGCACTTTTGCACCTTTGTTAGTTATGCTATATACCTTTATATACCTTTCGATTGGCATATAACTTGGCCTGATCGAACAGTCGTAGCAAATTTTCCATTTCTCTCGTGTGTATTGCTAGTCGTATATAGAAGATATTCATATGTTTGTTTATTTATTTCAAGGAATTATTTATATATAAAATTTAATATCGTTCGTCACAAAATTAAATATCAAATATTTTGGAGCAAAGAGGTTTTTTATTACTGACTGATCATTGTGGAGCCCAAGCCGTATGTCCAAGGAGGCTGAATTCTTATAGGGCAATAAGATGACCTTTCGGAAAATTCGACCTGCAAGTGGGTAAAATATGAGTGAAATAAGTTCACACATCGAAAGAATTGCCTAGTATAAATTAGAATTAGATGAAAAGTCAGATTGTTTGAATGTGGATCTATTCCCTATCAAAAAACTAGAAACGTTTGTTCCACAACTAGTTAAGCGGATAGTCGCTAAAACCCGCTAAAATTGACACCCCACAGTATCCAAACGATAAAAGCTACAGATTTGTTAGGTGGAACCCCCTTGTTTCTTAAGTAATTTTTATGTTAAACTTTATATTTTTCGTCACGAAATTGGATATCAGAAATTTTTGGACATGGAATTGTTTTCATCACTAGACTTTTACCTCGTAAAGAGGTTTTTTATATTTATGTTGCACCCTGTCCAATTTTTGGTCCAAATCGGATAACTTTGTGATACAAATTCAGGAACACCCTACTGTTGGGACATTTGAAATAAATTAAAGTCAATTCTTGGAGAGATCTCAAGGGACATTTGATATTAATTAAAGTTATTTATAAGTCACTAATGTTTATTTTAGTAATAAGCTGTTAGTGTTAAGAAACAAATGACAAAAATAAAGTGTAGATGACCTCAAAAACAAGAAATATCAAATTGGCCGACGTTTTCACCCCACTGAATACATTTGTTATATCCTTGAATTGGCTGCGTTTGTGTTATCTGTCATATGTTTTGTGTTGAGCGACAGAGAAGAGTCTTTTAGAAATAAAATTATTTTTGCACTGTAATTTTAACACAAACTTTTGAAACTTTATTTAAAACCTCCTTTGCAAGATCTTTTCTTTGTGGAATAACAGGTTGGGAAAAACAATTGCAAACTAGACCAAAAATTATGTTCTGGACGCCGAAGATTAAATAATCTTGTAGAGTTAAACAGCAATAATTTAATTTTAAACTTTAATACAAAATTTGAAACCCTTTCGGTTTTATTCCGCCTGGCATTTGCTTTACTTTAATAAAAGTTTTTCTAATGTTATTTAGATCCTTATTTAATAATTTAATCAATTTGACCAACAATGGGATAGTGGGAGATAATGCGAAGTGATGATTTGATTTGATTTGATCGATTTTAATTACGATTATAATACAGCAATTCTAAACCTTCAATGCCTACATATGCTCTAATAATACTGAAGTTTGTGTACTTTATTGTTGATTTAATATCAACTTTTGATACATTACACTTGCTGTTTCATAGGACTGGATATGCGGTTGTTTGGATTCTAATTGAATTTCGATGGTGAACAAACTTGGCTGTCTAAAATATTCTTTTTGACGCCTGACGATTTGTGGATGTTGTTGGCACACAAGTGCCACATGTAGTCTGGCCTTTGTTCAATGTAAGCCAAATTAAGTCACCAAATGAAAGCGCCTCCATCAGCGGTGACGACGCGCCTAGAAAATTGAAAAAATCAACAAAACGAAACGCGCATAATATGCTCAAATTACAGGCAAATCGACAATAATAACAACAACAAACGAAAACATTCAAGAGCAACAAATACATTCACGATATTCATATGTACTAGTACCGTACTTTGCATACATACATACCCATTTGTCAGTACAAAACTGTTGTTACATACATACATATTTACCTAACGATAGAAACAACAGCTATAGCAACAAGAACAATTAAACTACGTCACTTTAACGCTCGACATTGTTAACAGACCCCCCTCCCCATACCCTTCGCAGTTCCCTTCGCTTAGCTACATTATTTGAACTCACCCCATGTCCAATATTCAAGTGCGTGGCAACCACTAAAATTGCAAAAATCACCATTGAGCGTTCCACCGTGCGATGACTGTCAAAATTTCCATCACTTGAACGAAGCGCACACTCACACCCAGACTTGAATATCACCGCGGACGGCAGTCCGCGCTAGTGACGAAAGCATCACGACTAACAATATATACAGGAAAATTTGCTATGACTGTCCGATCAGCTCCATACTAAGACTTTCGAAAACTCACCTGGTTCGTGAGATAAACAGGTGTAAGTGGGAGGGGCAAAATATAAACGATTGCAGATAATGGGGCCGTTGAAACCTTTTGGTATCATTTATTAATTTTTTATCCTTCTAATCAAAAATACGCTTCGATTGACACCTCAACTTTTTAGTGCCCTTCCCAAAATGTGTGTTTTTCTGAATGATGAAAAGCCCCACAGTATCCAAACGATACAAGCTTTAGATATGTTCTACATGTCGTTGGAAAGGTATTTCAAAGGGTTCTTAGGTATACATTTAAAAAAGTTTGGTGGTTTTGGAGAAAACACCCCTATCGATTTTTTTAGATTTCAATATATTGTAGTATGTATTTCGTTTTTTTGGTACATGAAACATACATTTTAGCCAGGGAATTTGGAAGATATTACCTGTTAACTGAATACATACATTTTACTTGGGAGTGGAATAGGATAGCAGGAACAAAGTGTCGTAGCAGCCAGAGCTTGAGAGTGCTGTTAGCTTTTGCGCTAGGCAATTGTGTTCGTAAAAAAATCTTTCTTTTTCTGATAATAAAAACAAAAAATATTTATATTCTTGATAAAATGTATTATTCATAATTGTGGAATGCAATAGGAACCAGTGTTGGCAGACAGTTTGATTTTGCTTGCAAGAATGCGGGCTTTGATTTGTTTAAATTTATTTTTGTTTAAATTTAATTTGTTTCTGCAAAGCCCTTTGATTTAATGTGTTTTTATTCTCATTTTTATCTTGGCCATGGGACTGAGGTATATATGTATCTACAAACACTAAACACCTTTCGACACTAAGCACTATTTACGAAGTTTTAGTATTTCGGATGTGTGCCATATACCAAAAAACCATGATTACTCATTAACATTTTTTTTATTTCCAATGCTTGAATTAATTGCAAATATGTGCAAGAACTTGTAATGTTTACATCACGTTATGATCTTGTTAAGTTTATACTTATCTCAAAGCTACCTTACAACCATTCAATTTATGTGTAAGTTGACTGTAGCTGCACTTTGAGCGGAACGAGAAGGAGGCAGAGCCCTCTTTGTTTTTGTTTTGTAAGAATGCGGGCAAAAGCGAATTACATTTCACAGCAAATATATTTTCATATTTAAAGAAAGTTATCAAAATCGACAAAAACATACCTGCTATATAATATTTTTATATTGTCAGTTTTCCATAAATTTTAAGAATATTTATATCTTCAGCGACGCCTAATCAATGCTGCTATTAAAATTCGAAATCATACCAAATGTTACAATTTTATCGAGTTTTCCCAGAATATTAAAGTCTAAAAATTTTTATAATACCGCAAAAAAAATCACAAGAACCACTCATTATTTATTATTCTAAAGTAAATAGCTGTCAAACTTTTGATTTAAATATAAAACTGTGCATAAATGAATTACAGATATACATTAGCTTTCAGAAACGTTCAGCTTTTTATACCAGTTACTTAAAAAATAAGTAAATGGGGATATTGTATTCGTTGCAATGTATGTAACAGGGAGAAGGAAGCATCTCCGACCCTATAAAGTATATATATTCTTGATCAGCATCAACAGCCGAGTCGATATAGCCATGTCCGTCTGTCTGTCTGTCCGTCTGTGTGAGCGCCTAGATCTCAGAGACTATAAGAGCTAGAGTTAAGCTAAGTTTGTTTCAAAATTTTGCCACGCCCCTTTCCGCCTTCGCAAATTGCGAAAAACCACCATTCGCACAGTTTTTAAGATATTACGTTTTTTTTTTTGTAGCTTTCGTTAACTACTGTTAATAACTATCATCCTACTAAATTGCAACAATATGGGACAAATAGAACAATGGTAATGAATGATTAAGATTTGTATGCAATGTAAGGGCCTAAAAGCATGCAATAAAAATATTTTCAATTTAGTTAAATAAGTAACGGGTACCACTCGATGCATCGATATATCGACTTTGCAAAATTTCTAATGTGAAGTCTAAATTGGGCCAGTTTGTTGATGATATTTGTAGTTGTTTGTCAGGTAAATAAGGCCGTTGTTTTTCATTTTAAAAAATGTCTAATTCAAAATATACTTATTTCTTGTGCAAAACCCGATTAAGTTTTATGATTTTTTGGATATCAATTAGATATCCGCGCGATGCACGCCGGGATCGCGCACACTCGATCATAATCGCTACCGTGTGACCACTTCTGTACTGTAAAGGCACCAGGCCAGAGGCAAGGGAACAATCAAGACAGTAAATTTCTTCGTGTGAACGTGCGCCAAAGAAGGCTTAAGTGGGTCTGTCGGCCAAATGGTCATGGTCACAGTTATTTGAGATTGACACGGTATCATTCTCTTCACATGGCCTTGAAAAGAATAAATGGTGAACGGTTAAACGGTTAAAGCAGAAAATAGTACAGTCCATCAAGACAGCGGACAGGTACACACAGGTGTAGTCATCATGGCAATAATTCATGAATTGGGCTCAGGCTATAAAAATTTGTTTTTAGCTAAATTAGTTCAGGATGTGTAAAAGAATACCAACACCGAACAAATTTTGTGCAAACTTTGACCCACTCGCAGCTCCAATTTTCAAAAATGCTGATCACATCGACCTGTATTATGTTTGCAAGTGACATTCTTAGACCCTAAAATGAACTTTTGTTCAACGAACAGTTGCCCATTTTATCGTGCAGTTGTAAAGCGTATTTAAAGTACAAATAGCAAGTGAGGTGAACGATTTCGGTTTCGATTTGGTTGCCGTCGTCATCGTCACTCTCTCCTTCAGATAACAGTCTTTGTTTGCGCCTCTTTCTGGCCCACGGTTATCGTGTTCGTTTTGTTGCCGTAGCGAATGCCACTGACGATGCGATGACTAATATCCCCTACTCTGTCATGCTGTGATAGTGCATAATATTTATAAACTTAACTCGTATAAAACAAGAGTACATTGCATTCGTTGCAATGTATGTAACAGAAGGCGTGGCGACCCACAGTGGGCAATGAGCAATGCACTTTGCGTTGCAAAAATAATAAGGCTTTGACAGAAAACAGCATAAGCTTTAAAATGACTCCGTACACAGGGTGATATGATCACAGGGTGTTTCAAGCTTTTGGATCAAAGTTCATCGCAATTACACATTTTTGACCGATTTTCTTTATAAAAATGTTAATGCTGTATGTGTGGTAAACTGAAGTTCATTTTATTTTTATTTTTTTAAATAACCGTCAATTTGTCTGTTTCTATGCACCCTGGAGTCTTAGTTTTTGAGTAAAGTGGATGAAATTAGGTATAAACCCATTTTTATTAAAGGTAAAGCAAATGTCGAAATCGTTCGAATTGGATCACTATATCATATGGCTGCTATAGGAACGATCGGTTGAAAATCAAGCTATAGTGCAACGAAAAGTGTTTGTTTTTTGAGAAATCGTAACCTAACTCACAGATGATGTGTTTAGTATTGCTTTGAATATCCTGACAAACTTTATCATATAGGGACGATCAATTAAAAATCTTTAACCAGCTCCTAGTGATCTATATTCAATATTTTGACCAGGTAATTACATTATAATCTTAGCGCCGTAGGCGAAAATTTTATACAAAAAATCGCGCGGTTTTTTGAATAAAATTTTCATTATCTCTTAAAATTTTATTTTTGCCATGCAAACATTTAAAAACTTGTGCAGAATGTAATTTAAAGCTATGTACAAGCAGATGCAATTGCAAAGAACTTCGAGCATTACAACTGCCCTTATTGCAGAAAACCTGTGGATAGTTTCATGCAAGTCTTTTCTTAATAAAGCAATAAATTGAATATAAAAGCAATAAAATAAAAAGAAAAATGAATAAAAATTGGGGTGCTATTTCATTTTTCAAATTGGGGTGTAATTTCATATGAAATAACACCCCAAATTTGGGGCATTATTTCATTTTTTTTTTGGGGCCTTATTTCATCTTACTGGGGCTTTATTTCATATTTGAAATTGGGGTGTTATTTTATATGAAATAACACCCCAAATTTTGGGGCCTTATTTCATTTTCCCTTTTAGGGCCTTATTTCATTGGGGCCTTATTTCCTGCAGCCATCATATAGCTGCCATAGGAGCAATCGGATGCAAAATAACCCTTAGTATGAAAAACTTTTTTGTTTCTTAAGATATCTGAACCAAACTCACAGATTGTATGTTTGGGACTGTCTCTTACATTCTGATCAAATTTGGTTAAATTCGGGGGACTATATCATATAGCTGCCATAGCACACTGGACGGAAAGCCCGATTTTTTGGCATAAAGTCCAAAAAGTCATAAAAAGCTTTTGTGATTTTGATTTTATATATTGAAAATAGATATTCCAAACACACTTAGTCGATAAATTAAACAAGTAGAGTTGCGACCCTGGTGTTGTACCAGGGCGTCAAAGTCAAACATTATATCAGCGCTTTGTTTACATTTCCCACGTGCGAAAGTTTTTAAAAGTTTCAAGCTGTGTAATTTTGAACAGTAATTATCTTTTAATTATATTTAAAATGGATAATGAAGAGCAAGGTATGTTTAATATTAATCCCAAGTAAAAATTGTGTAATATGTGTTATTTCTTGCTTATGTGTCTTGTGTTGTTAAACCGATTTATTTTGAAAAGTTTAACCCAGTGTTCGTGAATTGTGGAGTAGAACTAGTTCCCTGCCAATCTGTGCCAAAAAGTAAAAATGTCTCGTTTTGAATGAAAATATACAGTTTAGGATAATAATAATTATCATTGCCCAAATTTGCGCGTTTTCCGGAATATTGAATGTATTGCAGCTACTTTTGTCTTCAGCAATTTTCAGTTGCTCGAAGTATGGAGCAACAAGAGGACAGAAGAGGCAATATCTGAGTGGATTTTCGGTCAAGTCGGATTGGATGATGATGACATAAACACGAGAGCCAAAATTAATCGAAAAGCCAAAAGTTTTCACAATTACGTGCGAAAATATTTGCCAAAATGTGGCCGAAATGTTTTCAATTTAAAATTAGGCATTTACAGTGGCTTTTATTCAAATCTTTAATTAAACTGGGCTCTGAAAGACATGCTACACATTTGCAAAGTAAAATGGCATGTCCCCATCTAGGATATTAATACTTATTAGATGTTGCAGACTTATAATATTGAATAATTTAAAAAATTTTTGAAATATTTTTTTTTTTTTTGTTTATATATTATAGTAAAATAAATTTAAATATTATTTTGTGATAAATTTTGAGAAGCAGTTCATTAAAAATGAAAACTGAGAGCTTAAAATCAAAAAATTACTACTTCACAACTCTTTCTTATAGGGGCGGCTTGAGTGGGCGTTGCCCGATCTGTTTCAAATTTTAAACAGTTACTACACACACTATTACTAAGAACTGTACGAAGTTTCAACTGTCTACCTTAAGGATTAGACTTTATGCCAAAAAATCGGGCTTTCCGTCCAGTGTGCATAGGAAAAATCTGATGCAAAATAACCCTTAGTATGAACAACTTTTTTGTTTCTTAAGATATCTGAACCAAACTCACAGATTGTATGTTTGGGACTGTCTCTTACATCCTGACCAAAGTTGGTCAGAGTCGGATTACTATATCATATAGCTGCCATAGGAAAAATCTGATGCAAATTAACCTTTAGTATTAAAAACCTTTTTTGTTTCTTAAGATTTCTCAACCAAACTTACAGATTATATGTTTCGGACTGTTTTTTAGAACCTGATCAAATGTGGTCAAAGTCGGATTACTATATCATATAGCTGCCATAGGAACAGTAGAAAGCAAATTAACCTTGAGTATTAAAAACCTTTTTTGTTTCTTAAGATTGTATGTCTCGGAATGTCTCTTACATTCTGACCAAATTTAGTCAAAGTCAGATTAATATTATATATCTTATAGCTGCCAAAGAAACAATCGGATCCAGATTAACTTTTAGAATTTGCGAGCGAAGCATGCCAGGGGCTTACGAGCGAAGCGAGCAGGGGGCCCCCTATTTTTTTTTATTTTTTAAATTGCTTCGATTTTAGATTTTTTAAAAGGGATAATTCTCTAGAGAACCAAGGAGGTCTTTTGGAACTGATGGGTGAAGCAAGCGGAACACAGATACAAAAAAAAAAGAATTTAGAGTATTTTAAAAAAGCTTAATGGCATTATCCAAGTCAGATCATGTGTATAGTTGAGACCAATCAGAGCCAGAAATTAAACTGTAAAACTTACTCCATAGAAAAACCTGTACGAGGTAAAAGTCTAGTGACAAAAACATTTCCATGCCCCAAAATTTCTGATATCCAATATTGTGACGAAATATATTAAATTTTTTATATAATTGTTATATATGCCAAAAAAAATGAATATATTCGGCATTCGGCACTTTTCGCAAAAAGGTTCAGCTTCTTTTCACCTAAAAATAACTTTTTGCGCAGTGCTGAATGCCAATGCGGACGGCAGTCCGCGCTAGTGACGAAAGCAGCACGAATGGTGCGAAAGGCGACATATATACACAGAAAGAATGGAAAATTTGCTTTGACTGTCCGATCGGGTCGAATTATATACCGATCGAAAGGTACCAATTTAACTTAAAAATGTGCATACTAAGACTTTTGGAAACTCACCTGGTTTGTGAGATAAACAGGTGTAAGTGGGAGGGGCAAAATTTAAATGATTAGAGCAAATGGGGCCGTTGGAGCCTTTTTTATTTTTTTTTTTTATTTTTTACTGTTCTTATCAAAAGTACGCGTCGAATGACACCTCAATCATCAAAATTCGACTACTCGTTAAAAAGATAATTCATTTTTAAATTTTTGGTGGCCATCCGAAAATGAAATGAAAAGTCAGTATGTCTGTCTGTTTGTTTGTTTGTTTGTTTATTTGTTTGTTTGGATCAAATCGTTGATTTGGCTTAAAAGTTTGAATGAGGACTTGTTCCCGCTCAAAAATCTAAAAACGTCTACGACTTTTTCGAAAAATCACTAGCTTAGCGGGAAATCGCTAAATACCGCTAAATAAAAAAAACCCCCATAGCATGGCTTTTAAGCATAGCTGTAAATTGTTTTGCTTGAGAACACCGGTAAAAAGCTACAGGTAAAATAACGTATTTTTTCTCACCTTTTGGCGATTTAAGAAAAATCTACGTTTCAAATAACTTGTAAATATTGTATATGTTGTAGACAATTCATTTCCGCGTTTTTTGACATACAACATATGTCTGTCAAAATTTGTTTGTGGCAAGATATTACCTATTAACTGAATATACCTTTTACCTTTACACTACTGCATTTTTAAAAAAAAATAAGGCTTGCTGAAAGTTCCGTTGCGGCCGTTACAAAGAATGGAAGTCGATTTGAGGTTAACGTGCATTTGTACATATATTAGCGAATTTTGCATAATAAACAAAAAATATCCAAATACAAAAAATTAAGTGGAGTATATGACCATATCAATCCATCATCAAAAATAAAGATAAGTAGTCTCGTTAATTAAAAATCTTAGTTTTTGTCTGTTGCGGACGTTACGTTGCGGACGTTACAGTTTTTACACACACACTTTTGTTCAAATTATTAATATATATTAAATATCTTTCCGATATAGTTTTTATCTTAAATAAAAGAAAATGAAACAAAGTTTAAGATGAACTAAGCGATAAACAGTCAGACGACCGTTCTGCCCACTTTTTTGGACATTGAAAATACCCTTTTTTTTACAAGAATAATTGAAATTAAGGGGCAAAAAGAGGAATAATTTGATTAGGCTCGGCCATGAACAACCAAACCACCGTATGATTTTGAAATTCGAAGCCTAAAAATGTATTCTATGATTAAAAAAAAAAACTATTATTGAAAAACATCAAGTTTTTTTCACAACTTTCGATTTTTGTCCTTGGTTTAAAAATTTTCGGATTAGCCCATATGCAGTATGTACACTGCTTGCAGCCAGTGATGCCAAACATTTTCTGAAAAAATAAGACAAAACGACCAAAAAAAAAGGGGAAAAAGGCGTAAAAAACTAAAAAATAAGACAGAAAATAGGCCAAATTTTGTTTATTACTTTTTTGTTTAATTTAATAGTTTTAAGGCCTCTTCAATGATTTTTTCGTCTTCATTTTCTTTGTTGGCATTGTACGTCGCCTTGGTGCCTATAAGCTTAACATATTTGTCAGGCAAGTTGTACGAATGGCAACACGATTTGTGTCGACGCAACCCGAATCTGCAGAAGATAAAATATGCATATGCATATAATTGAAAAATTAAAAAATATAATATATATATTTACCTAATTGTTAAAATAGCATTTAACGTCTCTATTTCAAGACGGTTCCTTAGCTTAGTTTTAATCAAACTAACTTGACTAAACACCCTCTCTACTTCAGCGTTTGACCAAGGCAACGATAAAAGAGTCAGAGCGAAAGAAACCAGCTCTGAAAAAGGGTTATTGGCGGCAGAGTCTCGATATTTGTGCTTCGGACCAAAATTTTTATGTATTTTCAACACTCTCCCATTTTAAGAGGTGAATTTTGGCGTAATAGGAAAGTGTTTTCGCCTTTATATCGTTTACATTTTCAAAAAGTTCTAAAATTGGCAGTATAAATTTCTTTTTGGGCTCAATTTAATTGAATCTAAAAAAAAGACAGATTTTCGGATAGAAGATGTTTGAGATTTTTCCCGGCTGAAGCCGTTAAAAACCAGACAAATCTATCCGAAAAAATGCTGATTTGGCATCACTGCTTGCAGCGTCATGTGGAAAGTGGTGAATTCTTTTTGCGTCAGATAAAACATATTATAATTGCGATTACAACAAGATCGGTATATATTTAGGGTTACTATTAAAATTGTAGTCGAATATTAGTCGCTATTACCTGTTCACTGAATATATATTCGTAAAGAGGTTTTTTTATAGGATATCTACAAACACTAAACACCTTTGACAAAGTTATATAGTAATGTCAAATTTCTTATTCCAATATTTCTGATATCTTGACGAAATCATTTTCATGTCCCAAAATTTCTGAAATCGAACTTTGTGACGAATAATATTTCGGTAAAAGGTCCTATTTCGGTTTTACCTTTTCGGTTCCGGTATTAGTACGCTGTGGTCGCTTCCATACGACAAAAATCAAAAAACAAAATCGAAATTTTACAATTTGAATAATGTCGTTCATCTCATAAATAAATTGGCTATTTGAATCCAATGTATCTTTTCAGTGTGACCATTCGCTCTATGCTAAAAAATTCCTTAAAGTTAAGCCAAGTGCTTGGGAATTCAGTGCGTTGTGCTTTTACAGAGAGTAAACCCAATCTTTACACATTACAAACGTATTTAAAATACACGCCAATAACTTTGAAGTAAAATGGAAATCGTTCGTACAGGTGTAAACTTTAATTTAAACTAACCAACTATTTGTAAATCGTTGTGCGTCGTCCAAAAAATCTAAAATAACCAAAAGGTCTTTTGTGAGTGTTTTTCGTTTCCTATTTAAAAAAAAAAATTTCAAAAATCATTTCGCTTATATTTTTTATAATATTTTGAAAATCCTAAAAATGACTATTTTTACCCCTTTTTCCTACTTTTCACGCAAAAAGTGGCTTTTTAGCAATTTTCAAAAAATATTTTTGAAAATTTTGCAGTCACTCCTAAAATTGTTTGAAGAATGTTTTTGCATCCCAAAATTTTTTGGAAAAATCGAGGAAAAAAGTTTTGAAAGTTGACTTTTTTTAAAATTCGAATATTTCAATGGGTACTTAATGGGTTAAGGAAAGTTATGCATCATTCAAACGGAATTTAGATGACCTTTCCAATTATATTTTTTAAATTTGAAGACTTGACTTACAATAGCTGTTATAGTAAAAGAAAGAGCGCACCTATTATTTTGTCCATGAGTGTATAACTATTTTTGTCGCATGTCTCCATACAACTCCGACTACTGTGCAGTATGAACCAGTACAGAAATAAAATATTAATTAGAAACAGAAATGTACATCCGAATGTACTATTTATTTGTATTTGTTCGAGATGAACCTAACATTCCTTTTGAGTATTTTTTTAATTGAAAGAAAAATTTTATACATCCATTACATCCATTAGCCCATGCTAATCCTGCGTGTCGTACGTAACATTCGTACCCTTTTTGTAGATAAAAATATAAAAGATTTTTGGGCTTATGAAAGATGAATCAACTTTTGTATAAGTTTATGGTTTTTTATCAAACGACCCACTTAACAGTTCGCACGCAACATTCTTTCCATAACATATTTATGTTGATTCTGTCTTTCTTTTTTTAATTATGTATCGAAGCATCTTGAAAAACTTATTTTAAATTAAACTTTCAATATTTTTCTAAGAATTAAAATGGTTCATGTTACAATCATACTGTCCTACTTAGTGTAATCATTAAAATACAAACGGTCCATTGTAGAAGTCAACTTTTAAGAAAATGGGCAAAATTACTTAAAATATTAAAGCTCAAGTAAAAGCTTTGATGGAGTTTCTATAGTTTCTAGCCTAACAGCTTAAACTCTGTCCCCTTATCTTGTGACAAAGATTTTACAGAGTTGATTTTGTATAAAGAACCTTTCATTCAAAAGAATTAATTTTGTCGAATTAAAAAGATTGTGTAATTACATGTTCCTTTAGCTTTAGAACAAGATCCAATCAATTGTTCAGAAATTCTACTGCATTTAAGAACATTTACTAGAGATCATTTAATCGCTCTGTGGGTCACATGTCACTCTCAAGAAACTATTAGGCAAAATCTTACGCTCTTTCAAAAATTATTATTAAAAGCATAGCAAAGATGAAAAAATGTTTGCTTTTGACGAACAAAACGCCGAGCACTCGAGCACAAATCAGTTTTAACTTTAGTTTCCGTTACGAAATCAGATGCAATTCAACATGTTCTATAATAATACTATTACTATGAAATTTGTGTAACCCTAAAAATTGAACATGTCAATGCGATTGCAGTAAGTTGAAAGAGAGGCAGCATATCGGCATGATGGTAGGATAGGAGGACTCCGAAATGACTCTTGTAAAAGAGTGACGATGTGTGTGTGTGAGTGGCGGCTTACCTCAACAAGCAGTTCCAGTTCAGTGGACTTCAAAGTGATTGTAGGCTATTGAAATGGGGTCACTGTGAATTCAGACATTAGGTCAGGTGAAACAGCTTGAAATACATTTTGTCCAAAATATTATGATAATTATTTTGAATTTAGCTTTTTTTCTTTAACGATATTCCCTGTTTTGTTTCTTGCAGCTGCCAGTACTATGTGAAAACACATCCTTGGGTGTTGGCCTATCAGGGCGTTATCACATTCTTTGTTCTGGCTAATTTTACGCTGGCGACATTTATGGACCCAGGCATAATACCCAAAGGTATGTAGCGTGCTAAACGGTACCCGGCACCTCCCGCACAGCCTAAAGTTGACTGCATTCTAGCCTCGCCCGACGAAGACTGCGAAGAGGAGTTCCGTGCACCCCTCTATAAGAATGCCGAAATTAACGGCATCACTGTCAAAATGAAATGGTGCGTAACCTGCAAGTTTTATCGCCCGCCTCGCTGCTCTCACTGCTCCGTCTGCAATCATTGCATAGAGGTTGGTAACAAATTCAAAATTTACAAGTATGCCACAATCTAAGAGATTTCTATCTTCAATTGCAGACATTCGATCATCACTGTCCCTGGGTAAACAATTGCATTGGGAGACGCAATTACAGGTTCTTCTTCTTTTTCCTGGTGTCACTTTCCATCCATATGCTGAGCATATTCTCGTTGTGTCTGTTTTACGTGCTAAAAGTCATGCCCAGCATCAAACAAACGGCACCCATTGTCGCGTATCCTTTTTACAGAATAACAAACAATCTAAAACAATTTACCTTAATCATATACATATGTTTTAATACCGCATATAACCTTGCGATAGATTATGATACATTAAGCTTAATTTTAATTAGTAGGCAGCTGAAGTTGTTATATTCGAGTATTAGTCAGTAAATTAGGGGCATAATCAATCAAGGCAGTCAATCCGTTTTATATTTATAAGTTTTATATATGTTATACATATTATTTATATACACATTATGTATACGGATTTATACTTAAGAACTATGACAATGTTAACTTAAGTTGTCATGTTTTTCATTATATTGTACAAGAGATTGGTTTAAATTAACTTTCATCCCCCCATTTGGTAAATAGTATGATACTGATGGGTCTCGTCACAGTACTGGCGATACCGATATTTGGCCTTACAGGATTTCACATGGTGCTGGTATCACGGGGTCGCACAACAAATGAACAAGTGACAGGCAAGTTCAAAGGCGGCTACAATCCGTTCTCTCGTGGCTGTTGGCACAACTGTTGCTACACACAGTTCGGACCGCAGTACCCCAGGTAATAAACACTTTGGATTTATATTGGTTAGGAGATCAGTAAGACTAATGCTTTCCTTGATGTGTACAGCCTGCTGAAGCCGAAGAAGTATGCATCACGACGATCTCAGACGCAAAATCAAGCAATAAGTACCATCTGCAACGATCGGACCAATCAACAGACCAACTCCGGTAGCGGAGCCGGAACCGGAGGCAACGGTAGCACAGCCGTCGGCGTCGACAGTGGCATGCACGGCACTTCGGTACAATATTCACCCCGCTCCTACTACGATACGAGTCGGGAGAAGCGTGGAATTCAGGTAAAGACTTATATGGCCGAGGGCAATGGTTATAATCAACGGTCGGGCAGCACAACGCTTTATAGTAAGGTGGGTAACATTTTGCAAACTAAAACGAAACATTGCAGAAATTGCTATGCAAAACCAATATAATCTGTGTATTTATAAAAATGTAACCATATCTATTTGTGCACCTATCACTACTACTATCACTATCACTATCTGCATCTGTATCTGTTAAAATAACTTTAGTTACGACTACAATTAACATCTAAACTGTTGTCACCACTTGTTGCCTTGTCTCATATTTGCATTTAATTGTATAATATTTGTGTAATTTAATTGGTTCAATTTTTATTTAGTTTTTGTTAGCTCTAACTGCAGCTGCACCTATTTATTGATTTATTTAGTGGCTGGTATTTATAATTGTTTGTTAATAACCGCTATCCATTTTCTGTGCTTTTGAATTATTGACTAAAATAAATGAAAATACATGAACATATTGGAACTACATATTATGTTGACACAATTGGATTATCAGCAGCTGTTACAAGCTTTTGGGTTTCTGTTTGATATCGTATTAAATACTTCCACACCGCCTTTAATCACAAAATTCAGGCTCTTCTAGTTTTTGATGGACAGACAGATGGATTCGGCTGATAATGCTGATTAACAACAAATACATGTACTTTAATCGGCCCGAGATGGTTGATTTTCCCTATTACAAATATACACAATAAAATCTAGATACCCAATGCGAAGAAAGTATTGTATTAAAAAAAAACTAATGCTCAAAAACTTTCAGTGATCACGGTGGGTTTCGCAGGCAACGTAAACGTAGGATCAGGTTTTTCATTTGAAAAGAACTAACTGTAAAATGCTTTCGTGGACGTCTGTGAGAAACACTGACAAACACTAATTGAAATAATTAAAATCAAAAAACTGAAAACTATATTTTGGACGGAGACATAGCTTATATGTTACTATGTACTAGACTCGCACAATGACCGATATACGACCACGCGTTTGGCATTTGCTTTATTTGAGTGGACATAAGTTAGCCTATTTCTTAATCACATATGTTATCTTCTCATGTAAGACTCTACATATTGGAGCGAACTTTGACTGTTTCACTACATCTTTTTATAGTTTTCCAAACTAAAATATTAAACAGCAAATGGAAGGGTTTCAAGTAAATTATATATTGTATGCAAACCTATGTAATATAAATTGTGAATTCCCTTTGGCCTCACCCGAACTTGTATATTTAACGCACAGTTTGTTTGATCGTCGTCCTGTTGATGTAACGTGACATGCAGCCAAAAAAAGCTTTAGTCATCCAAGCGCTTTCGCTCCAAAGTTGGCTAAAATGTATTATTGTGGGCTACTGCTACATTCACAATTCAGGATATTAAAACGAAGCATTTCTAGGTTTATGATAAGAAATTAGTCCACAACATTTTAGAAAGTTATCTTAACGCTTTGATATAAACAAAGCAGCAATCAAACTGGCTTTATCTAATTTTTGAAGTCAAATACAATTTTGAAATGTTCATATTTTTCAACGAGTTGTCGGATTAGAATAATGATCTATTTACCATTTAAAAAAAATTTTGCATTTACCAAAAGACCTCACGTATCTGAATACAATCATAATAATTAGAAATTAATAATTTAGCTTACAGAGTCAATATATTTGTTTCCTTTTTTTAATTTGGATGGAGTTTTTCTCGTGTACTTTCTTCTGCATTAGTTATTACGCGGGTGGTTCAATAAGTCGTTGAACTATAAGGCTTAAAATATAATATTTTTAAAAGGTCCCCGAAATAGACTTCTGAATGAATGAATCCATATATTTAAAAGATCAAAAAACTTACATCTATTTGATAGGGTATAGAAACTTCGTTATACCAAAGAATATCGATTATTAAAGTTATATATTTTTTTTAATTTGATTCACTGCTTTGACAAATACTTATTTGACACAATCTATGTAGCTTTGTTTTTACAGCCATGTTTTGTTTAGTGTTGTACCACAGTATTATTTGCTTAAATTTTATTTTTTAATTTTACATGCATGCCCTATTACATTTTTTTTAGTTCTTAAATTTGAATTTTTGGGTTATGCTTTTGCCTATTAGTTAATATATATTCACTCGCAGACTGTTGTGAATATATAGCAGTAGCAAACATATGAAAAAAAAAATTGGTCAAAACAAAACTACACTTTCTGCAAGCACCGAAAAAGGTAAAAAAAAAAAAATAAAAATAAAAAACAGAAAATAAACCCAAAACTATTCATATATGTATTTGGAATCCTCTATTTTTTATACTGATTTCCATATTAATTGATATTGATTGAATTGATTGACTTGAATCTTGTCACATGATTTTTCTATTTGGTTTTCTCGCCACAACTTAAATACTCAAATCTATATACAATAATATATATTTTTACGTTTCACAGCTCTCTATAACTCCTCATTATTTTTTCTATTCTCTTTGCCTCATTTTGATTTGACTGATTAGCGAATTCGTTAATGAGCTTCATAAAATGTCTTTGAAGAATTTTTGGCACTGTGCTAAAGAATCCTTTTGCAATGCTTTTTACATTTTTTACTTTTAAGAATTGCAATAAAAGAACAATAAGAAAGAAAGGTCATCTCCGGCACTTCAGAGATTTGGCCACCTTGTATTCAAAGCTCAATTGGTCGTTCTATGCCAGCTACAGACGTGTGCGAAATAATAAGAACCACTTAAGGGGGTCGTCTGGGTCGGACATTTTTCTTTTCTTTAGTTTACCAAGATATTTATTCCATTTTTTGAAGCAATGTTAGTGTTAATGCAATTGACGTCAAAACTTTAAACGCATATTTTTTAAGGGCGCTTCAGACGAGCACTTTTTCACCGACACTTTTTGTCAAAAAGCGATTTTTCCGTGTCCGTGTCGCTCACCATCGCTCAATGATGGAATAGAACGTGTTCTATTTCCATCGGTGAGCGTCGGTTTTTCACCGACGCTTTGAAATTTTGTGTGGTCACACGACACGGACAGCTTTTTGACCAAAAGTGTCGGTGAAAGAGTGCTCGTCTGACCCGACCTTTAAACTATGTTTTGCAAACATGTTCACACGATTACTCAAGTTTTTCTGGACCAATTTTTATGAAATAAGTGCCAAACGATCATTGCCGAAAAAGATTTTTTACTTTATTTTTCTGCACTGGACTACAAAAAAAAGGTTACAAATCGATTTTTCATTTTCAAACGATTGCCATTTCTACAAAAAGAATAAAATATTTTTTCCTCGAGGCGCCGGCAATAAAGGCTAGAACCCCGTTTCCTTTTTTGGATGCAGTATATTCCCGAAATCGTGCGAACATTGGACATACCTTATTTCTTAACCCTTTTTTGGAGGTCGTCAACTTTTGACCCGGACTGTAAACTAAATTTTTTCAATTAATTTCCCTACGAAATACAAAAAACAGAAATTGAAAAAAGCACCTAAAATGTATTAACGTTTTAACGTTTATTTTTGCCATTTTTTCATTTAAAGACGTAAAAATGTCGCGTTCTCATACCTGGAACTACCCATAAGCAAAAAAAAAAAAGGTTTGACCTAGAAGAGCCCCTAAAGCCATTCCCTTCAAAACATGAATATTGTCGGATCGGATCCACTCCTTATCTTACCTTAAAGTGACTTTTGGGTAATTTTCTTGCCGATAAGTTTAAAGTGAAGCATTTAATCTTTTCAATACGTTTACAGATTGGTAATTGGCATCCATCGGTCTCAGACCCCCAAGTGTAATGGTCTTACCGTCATTATTTCGGCTTCTAACTACTGTTTTTCAGTACCTTAATCGAACCCTACCCCACTTGATATGGAGTGAAAATGCCCAAATGATGTTCTTATTATTTCGAACACGTTTGTATATATTATACGAGTAGTGGTGATTTTATACCCAATCTTAATTTTCGGTCTATCGTTTCTATAGAAATATAAGGATTAAGAGATCCGATCTGGCCGGTTCCATGACATGTACTAGCTGCAGCAAATAGACGGACCTGGACAAAATTTCATTATGATGGTTTCAATACTGACACTATACACATATAGATAGACAGGGCTATAGGGATACGGTTCGGCCATCTGGTCAGAATTTGAATACATTTTGAGGCCTGCCACGCCTCCATTAATGCGTTAGACATTTTGCGAATATATGTATATAATATAATAGCCTCTAAAAGAGTATAACAACATAATAGTCTTTATATTTTAACCCGGATTCGGGCAACTTTTACACTGTGCTTTATATATTTACATATATAGTATATTGGGTGACAGGACCGCCATTGAACACTTCCTGCCGAGTTTCGGCGCTCAGCATTTGGCAATTAGCATCGAATTCATTTGTCAAAATTTTCGTTTTCATTTGGTTTCAAGTACATTCCAAATCGATCAATCGTAACTACTTGTCTATGAAATCCTAGGGTTGAGCACGCTCCCTATGGGATAAAACTGTTGACTAATTACATTATTTTTGCCAAATCTTTATTCTACAGCTGTCGCCGGGCCGTGAGTGCTCCGACACGGACCTGGAACCACCACCAGCCTCACAGAGTCAAGACTGCGAACCGACGCCGCCACTACAGCGCCACAACTCGAGTAACTTCTACCTTCCCCAAGTAAGTGACACGGTGCCGGGTATTAACATGAGTAATATAAATATGAACAACGGCAACATTGCAAGCGGCGCGGGTGGAGCGCCCAATTCGTCGCAGGCTAGTGGAAGTGGCGGCGACTCACCACGTCACTTGCGCATGTATCATCCACGCCATAGTCCGCATGCGCGGCCCAGGTAAGTTGTTGAGCCTAGCTACCAAAGTTATTTGTATTATTTAATATCCAATTTCAGGGGCCTCGATCCACAGCGGGGCTACACGAGCGACGCGCTTTCGCCCGATCATCCAGGCGGCAGCTACGTTGTCGGTGGCGCTATCAACGGTCAGCAGGGCATATCAGTAGCACAAAGCCAGCGCGGTGGGACCACGACGGCTACGCCCACCATGCAACAACGAATTAAGCCTTTGGGCGTGGCAACACCACTTGTTGTGGCCAGTCCAGTAAGAAGGTAAGTGCAGTATTCCAATGAAACAACCTCAAATATTTCAGGCATTACAATTTTGAGCCAGTCATCCCATTCGTTGTATCGCTTACTGCTGATATAGATTTTTCAATTGCTTTAATATCTTATTGTCGTTAACGATGCATCTGCTTAAACTTTACAAAATTTCAATTTTGTATTTGTCATTGTACTTATGTATACAAAAACACGTGCATACATTTGCTTAGACTCATGTATGCTAACAGGATATAAGTATGTGTTCCCGTTGTATAAATTGTTTAAATGTAGTTTGATTTGCACCCCGTCCCTTCCGCCTTAACAAAGCTTTAGGCCTTTCTCTTGTACATTGGCGCACTGAAAAGTATAAAGTAATCGACATGGTCAAGCCATTTCATGTTTGATTTTTTAGCATTGGCTATCGACTGATTGCTCCGAATGTCTTAAGCCTGGTATGGACTGAAGAAGGACTATACGTCGGTTTAAGCTGTAAGGTTCGATATTTTGCTGAGGACCGGTGTATGCCAGGGCTGCCAATGCAACACAATAAAAATAGCAAAATGTTGTTGCGTCATCTGTGGATTGCTTGCATTTTGCAGAACTAATATGATAACAAGAGAGCATGGGGTCATGAGAAGTGTAAATGAAAGATATAGGAAGAAGAACACATATGTGATGGCACGAAATTACAGCGCGTATTGGGTAAGCTCATATTTGCAAGCCTCACAATTTCTGCTATCCAATTCTGTGTCGAACGATATTAAATGTAATACAATAAAATCATTCGTAAAAAAGAGTATTGCATTCGGCACTGAGCGAAAAAGTACATTGTATTAGGTATAAAGAGTCGAGACCTTTTTGCGTAAAAGTGCATACTAAGATTTTTGGTAACTCATCTACTTCGTGAGATAAATTTGAAATGTTGTATTCTATTTTTCGAAATGTCGCGTCGGATGACACCTCGCCGGGCTTCGTGTCCCGCGGGCCACTTCAAAAAATCACCGGGCTTCGTGCATGAAAATCGGAAACGGGCTTTTTTTCGTGCGGGCCCGGGCCTAAGTATAAAGCCCGAAGCCCGGTAGACCCGAAAAGTCAGGATTCAACACATACTTTTCTAATCGCTTGATAACAAAATTACAATTTGTATCTAAAGAAAAGAAAAGAATAATTAAAAAAAAAAAACTTTTTTTGTATAGTACTAACGGGCCGGGCTTTTTGAAAATTTGACCGGGCCGGGCCTGGACCGGGCCTCAAATATTTATTTCGGGCCCGGACCGGGCCTTTAAAAGGAGGCCCGTGCCCATCTCTACTCTGGAAATACTTAAAAAATGCAGACAATGTTAACTTTTAAACTGAAAAATATTTTTATTGATTCATTTTTCCATTCTTTTTCTATAGATAAAAGTATTAGGACAAAATTAAAATTAAAATAAGATCTTCAAAACATGACAAAATTTAAAATTTTTACAAAATTGAAAGATTGAATTCATACTAAGAATTTCATAGGAAAGGAATGTATATAAATTTATGGAAATGTACATACATATATCTTAGCCTCAACACAAGAATTTGAAGTAACACAACAAATCTAGTGAACTGCAATCATGATCATTCATGATCATCGATTTATTTCACTCCATTCATCGTTGCTTTCATGTAGCTGTAGAATGTGCGGCGTAATAAATATGTATGTATATATTTTTGAATTGGCTTGGTGCAATAGTCTGCCAATTGAACCGGTCTTCAATTACATCTGATAAATAAAAAAAAACGCTATATTAGGCGTGTTTGCTCTATAGGGATACTATGTCCACAAATAAAATTAGGTATTTCCCAAAAAAGTTATTCATTCTGCGTCTACCTTTCAGCATGCCCTCTTGTACTTACATTCACATGTTATTACTCAAATTCGTGAATCATTCAAATGAGTTAATTTTCATGGCATTGAGCGAAATGGCAATAGCCGGTAGGTCATTGAACGCCAGCTATTCATTAAGTGCAACTAGGCTACTCATCTGTCTCTCTTGCTCTTCTACATAGTGGTTTCTACCTTTCTCGTCTCTATATCTCCGTCTCACACTTACCCGTGTTCTACTTCCCTTCATCCCTGTATCATTTATCTATAAATAAAAATTTACTTTGCACACTGCTTTTCCATAATTTATTTACACACTTCTTAATCTAATTATTTTTAAACTTTTCTTTTTTAATTTTCTTTGATTTTTTCGATGTAGTCAATACTCAAATTCTGAGAACAGTTCTAATTCCTAGGCTAAGCTTACCCAAAAAAAAAAGTAAGCAGTTAAAAAAAAAAATCTACAAATGCATAATTATAATAAAAATGAACTATAAAACAGCAGAGATAACCAATAAAATATTTAGAATTTAAAGACAATGAGAATTGTGAACGATTACAATGACGGATTCGAATCACAAAATCTGTGCATATGAACGAATAATCGGAGTTCTGTGTAAAAGGAAAATGTGCCTATTGAAAGGTACAGGAACAGCACAGGAACTTCAACCAAGCCTAGTGATACCAAAACTTAAACTGCTTGAGTCAAGTTTACAGTAATTATTGGTATTCGTATATTTATTTCGGTTTTAATTTTAATTGTGGATAAATGCCAGGCAGCAACTGAGGACAGATACCAACTGTCTCCGTCCACAAAGTAGAGTTCCATACAGACATTGACAGACTCATAGAAAGAAACGAACAGGACGCAGATACAAATAGCTTAGCCTATGCTTTCATTCGATTGGAGGTGAGTGAATTCTTGATTTTGGCGCGGTTTCATATTGTTTTACTTTCAAGACAGTCGCCACATCAAATGCGAATAACTACTCAACTACTAAAGGCACTTAGCAGGCTTTGCTCATTTTCAGTCATTCGACATTTGACATTTGACCTTGGATCTGGATAACAGCATACTCATTCATTCAAATACACAGATGCGAACGTCATAGCTATTCATTCTGTCAGTCAGGCTAGTAGAAATTTTTTCAAAGATACAAAAAAATTCTCGTACAAGTAGTTCTTTTGCCGTATACTCGCATTTGATATTTCAAATTTATTTCAATATATTTTTGGCAATTTACAATTTAATTTTCGCATAGCTGCGGTGCAAAATCCGAACTAAATTCAATATCATAAAAATAACAGTATGAATAAGAACAAGCTGCAGTCGCACTCGCATTCGCACTCGAATGCAGGTCGTGTCAGGTCACTGGGGCTGGTGAACATGGCACTGCCACTAACTGTCGCGACGCCACCACAACTGCGACATCGTCGCCATTTTCAATTTAATGGTATGCACTTTGAGGCAAACCCATTATCGCTACAATCGCCGCGTAGCACCCTGGATGGAGACGCTGGCGATGCCCGATATAGTCGGGAATCATCGGAAAAACGGCGGGACTCTCCGGCGGGATTCCCATTTAAGTCGTCCGCCAGCCATCAGCAGTCACTGCGTGGCGGTGACAATATTAGCGTTACTAAAACACAGCAACACGGTGGTGGTGGCTACAACACGCAGATTCACCAGTCCAGCGAGCGTATGCCTTGGCGGGCCGTGAATGACAATGATTATGACAATGACATGGCCGGTGGAGAGGATGTCTACGGCGGCGAGCACATGCATCATGCGCTGCCGAGGTACAGCCGGTTTCCGTCCGATGATGAGTACAACAGCAACAATTATAATAATAACAACAACATCAGCAATGGTAACAATAATGTAAACAATAACTACATTAACAGTAGATACAACAACACTAGTTGCAATGATAGTTACATTGAGAATGATGACAACAACATTAAGATCGACAACAACGATACTCAGGAGCAAAGACCGATTCTAACAGGAATCGACTTACAACGGCCTTCAAAATTATCAGAATTCCGTGCCGGCGATGGAACAAAGGCAGCTGCAGTAACTCATTCCAAAATGGACTACATAACATTAGCGGGTTTCCTACTCGGCTACCTGACCTCGAATGTACTCTTTTTCCTGTGCTGGTATTTCAGCTGGCTGAAAGGGCAGGTAATGAAGCTGCGCAAGCATTTTCTCGGCCAATCAAATCTCTGGGAGTTCTTCGACTTTGAGGATACCACACGGTACTCAATGCAGACCAAGCTAATTCTTGCCCCCCTCATTCTCATCTGTAGCGTTCTTTACTGTGTCGTTAACATTCTCCATTTGATGATCCAGCTGGTTCGCTCCGATGTGCCACGCACTGTCGTCGATTTGGTCCAGCGCATTGCCAAAAACTACTGGCCCTAGGCATTGCCACCCATTGCGCCATGTGTGGCAACCGTGAGCTGAATAATGTCAAACAAACTTGTGTCAATTAAAATAACTAGTGATTATCATTACCAACGGTTTCAGCTTGCTTGCTTTTTACTATACACAACTGGTAGTGGCAATCGTGTCAATGTATTTAATAACGGATTACTGATAAAACTATGAATATCGGGTTAAAGTTTCTAAACAAACCGATTTTCATTTTCTGATTCATATGGGGCCCCAGATGACCGATAAACCAATTAAAAAAATATTATAAATCAACCGTGTGCATCGATTTTTTAATCGTCGATTAATAAAGAAATTTATAGAAATTCTTTTTCATGTTTCCGCAATTTTAAAATCAAAAAAAATTCAAGGCTGCAAGCTACCAAAATGTAAAAGATGTTATGTGGCTCGAACCATAGAGAAATATTTGGGTTTGGTTTGCTTCGACCTATTATAAAATATATTTTTGTTTTTATTTTTCTTTATTAAAAAATTCAATTTTTTTAAGTAACTTAACTTAATTTAATGATTTAAAAATGTTTTTTTTTTTTTTAAGTCTTAAAGAGTCATGAGAAAAGTACGAAGTGTATGTAATTATTATTAACTTTTTTTTTTTGCGAACATATCCGGTTTTTGTAGTTAATATTATTATCTGGAGTGCCACAGAAATCTCTTCCACTTGAATTTCACGTCAATTTCATTTCTCAGTGCCACAGTCAACTCATCTGAACATTTTTGAGGGAAACGAAATCGCTCAATCCACTGGCGTCCGTTGCCATGAGAATAATGCCACATTTTTTGTCCGAATTTTAAAATTTAGAGCTGTCGAGTAACTTTTATTGTTTGTCGCGCCAATAACTTTTTAACTATTTTAATCTATACAAAACCAATTATTATATACAAAAAAAAAAATTTGTATTAATAAAATAATAAAAAAAAAAAACCCATTATTCTGCAATGATAAACTTAAAAAAGTTGCTAAACAAACCTTTGAAAAATTTTATTTGAGAAGGGGCCAACCCTAGCAGCCTAGCTCGAAAAGGTTGGTGAACATGCTAAAAAAATGAAATCTCTCAAAGTTCTGTGTGAAATTTTCGAAGTGGAATTGCTTTTCTCTGAATTCGCTTTCACTTGTGATTTCAGTGGCACACCTGAATATGATTAATACATAGATGTATTCGGTTTGACCGTCTGTTTCTTCGCAAACTGGACTTAGATGATGCAAGTCGGTTCACTATATCATAAACCTCTTAAAGGATCGATCCGTCGAAAGACGTATGAAATTATTTGCAAATGGTGTATTCGGTATTGTCTTATACATTCTTGACAATTTTTTCTAAAATTGGACTACTGTCTTATATTCCAGTCATATGAGCGGTCAATCGAAAATTAAATACACGGTATTTCATCTAAATTTCCTTTCGTCATTTGTGGAACCACCATATTTATCAGAAAATGTACGATTGGTAACATGGTACATATGCTAAAGAGTGAACCTTTGCTGTCTAGTGTTATTGAATGACGACTCTGTGTGAGACTCTGCAGCGGCTCTATTCAGCCTAACTCTAATTCTTATCAGTCTATTGCATTTGTCTGTTGTGTAACTGTACTAAACTAACAATTTTAATACAATAACGATTTTGTAACCAGTCCATACATCCCCACATACATACACATGCGTACATTTGGATCGAAGCATCGACGTCGATGTCTAAATAAAGTAAATCAATTGAATTCGGACATCAATGTTTCATTTCAATCATGATTGCTCGATGTTTCCAAGCCGTTGGTATTGGAGGAAAAGCAACAAGATTTTAAAATCAATTAAACAAACGACGAGCAAAACTGTAACACGAGTTCAATATTCTCACTTCAACGGTCTGTATCTTCTTTTATATTTTATGTATGCTAAATATACAATTACAAAACAATTTACTTTTCAAGGTTATATAAATACATATATCCGAAGTGCAAAACTGTAACATTTGGCTTTTTTAACATATTTCTTCCGGCCTATCAAATGGCTTCAAATTTAAAAAAAAAAAAACAGTAAAATAAATCGCCAACAGAACATGACTACACAGAAAAAAAGCCATTCTAAAATCAAGTTTAAAATACTTAATTTAAGCATGCATTTTTTGTGTGCCTGTATCAGGATTAAACTGGGAAAATAAGCCCAAATTACTAGATTCAAGCTAAGAAATTCTTAAAATGTCCCGTTGATCACCACATTTGCTGAGCGCGAGAGGAAAATTCTCTCTCGGCCTCTCTGATTTCAACCGGTCCGGTGGCTCAGTGGTTAGAGTCGCCGACCTGTCACATAATTAGAACTTTCAGTTTGAAAAAACCTGGGTTCGATCCCTCCCGTCAATTGTAGTCAAACATGTGTTTTAAAGTTCTTCGGAATGAAAATTAAGTTCTTCGGAATGAAACGCAAAAACATATAATTCCCGTCATTAAAAAATAATTAAAAACAACAAAAAATTTAAAAAAAAAAAAAGTTAAGAAAATAATGGTTAAAACTCGTGTTACAGTTTTGCTCGTCAGTGTACGCAGTGTAATAACGAACTAAGTTCTTGATTGTTATTCTGCTTGCCTCCTTGCAGTACTTAAGACTTCAATTAAACCACGATGAACTGCCGTATTTTTAATTAATTATTGAAGTGACCGTTTTTTATTCTAAACATCGATAAGAATCGAAGGTATAAGAAAATTGTCGAGTATAATGAAGGCATCGTATAAAAACATCGATGTCCCAATGCAATGTTTGTTCTTACATCCCTACATTAAACTCATTGATGCACACACACACAAACACATACTTACACAAGCCAAAATACAAACCGTCATTTTCGTACTGTGCTGATGAGTCCTAACATTAATATGGCCCGCTGTTATTGACCGCAGCCTTAACGTTATTTAACACACTCGCTCTCTAACTTACTTGGTATGTGAACACATCCGCTTAACACACTGGCGACTCTTCCTCCTTCACAGATCCAATCCGGGAACCCCAACGCAACCGAGACGCCCCGACTTCATAGGCCTCAATGCGCAGGCAGCGCAACAGCAACAACAACAACAGCAGGCGGCTGCAGTTGCAGCTGCCTATTATGAGTACACAAGCGGACTACCGCCACAACATCCCCAGGCTCCGACAATTCAACAGCAACAGCAGCTCCTGCTGCAACAGCAGCGTGTTATGCTGCAGCACCAGCAACAGCAGCAACAACAACAAGGTGAGTGACTTTAGTAAATATGTACCTAGTTTGGCACTCATATCTAATCGAAATGATCATGCTTTTAGCACTGCAACAATCGTTGGCGCAGGCAGCTTATGGTGGCAGCCCGCAGCGTCGGTTTCTCTCTGAGGGCGAGCTTGTGAGACAGGGTACCGTTGGCGGAGAGCTCTCTTATGCGCGCTCCAACAACACTGTTGACAACATACGAGAGCTGGCTGGCAGTCCTCAGCGCGGAGTTTACATGTGGAAGGACACCTCACCCGGATTCACTGGTGTCCAGCCTTCCGTCAGTATTGGCAGTAGTGCAGGCACACTGTCAAGCAGCAGCAATGCAGGCGGTGTCATGCAGCACGCTCAGTACATAACTGCCGGCGGAGGCGCCCATCCACTAATTTTAACTCACTCGCGCCTTCAGGACTATGCTAATCAACAACAACAACATCAGCAGCAGCAGCAGCAGCAACAACAACAACAGGCTACTGTTGCTGCTGCCGCAGTAGCAGCAGCCGCCTCATATCATCGATCAAATCCCACAAGCCCCACAACCATGCCACAAACATCTGCCGCTCAAACATATATACTTCGGTATGGCGGCGGTGGCGGCACTGGGGCAACTGCAGCATCCGGCAGCTGTGGCAGCATTGCCAGTGTTCCAGCTGCCAGCAATGCCAGTGCTGGCGGTGGCGGTGGAGGTGGCGGTTATCAGCCACAGCTACGCGGTGGAGTACCTGTATTTCCGCCAAATCCGCTGGGGGGTGTAGGCGTGAACAGTGCGGCTGGTGCACTGCAACCGCAGCCCTCGCCTCAGATCAAGCGCAAACAGACACCCACCCGACCAATGAGCTTTGTGCGCGCCCTGGAGATGACCGACTCTATGGAGATGCAGACACTCGAACAGCAGCAAGCAATGGCGGCCGCAACGATAGTACGCAACAATGGAGGCCTGCCCAGCGGTGTGCCCACAAGCCTGGCACAACAGAATGCTGCTGCTGCAGCAGCTGCGGTTGGGCGCAAAGCAGCAGCAGTGTCTGCAGCAAATGCCACTAGCACATCTGATCGCGCCAGCATCTACGATATGAACTACGAGATCTCCGTATAACCCGTGGTTGTGCCTGTCGTCGTACTGCCGCCCGCTTCGGCAACGTCCGCCTTTTATGCTAATCAACACCAGCATGAACAGCAAATCTATGTGCCACGCACCATATTAAATGATGACGCGGAACCGGCGGCCTACGCTTCGGTGCCCGTGTCTTTGCCCATGCCCGTGCCCGTGCCCGTGCCATCCGCAAAGCACAGCAACGGGATCAACCAGAGTCACCTCAACATCAGTAAGATTCCAAACAAGCGCAAGTTCTCCACTTTCTTCTGAAGCAGTCAAGTTACCCCCAAGTTTTGTATATAGTATCCGTGATTAAGTTGTCTATCGCATTCGCAGAAGCTTATCTTGGGCGCTGTTCGTTTTTAACGTTGGTTTTGCATTACTTTTAATTATTTCAATTTTGATTATTAATTTTTAAATTTAAATTAATACTTTTATTATTGTTATTATACACAGTCTATAATAAGTTAGATATTGGTAACACAAGTGAATTGAAACAGCAGTTGCATCAGTGTGTTACCTATAAATAGACAACTACTTGTAGCGATTATTTTGCTCACGATTTTAGTCGGTTTTTTACGCATTAGACACAACAACTTTATGTGCTTTTATATTGTCAATATAAATTTTAAATTAACTAAGTTTGATTCACGACACGCCCGCAATTGAGCAAAGGCATGCGTATTTACATGCAGCTTATCCGATTGTGCACGAGAGTATAACAATATATACATCTCGTATATACTTTCATCTTTATATGTATATACATATATAAATACATATGCATTGCAATCAACTTGAAAGTAAAACAAGTCTGGTCGAATTCAAGTTCGAGTATAATTAGCTACCTACAAATATGTAACTACAAATGTGCTACTAAACCTAATCAAAAGCGCCAATATTTATAAACGTATCGAAAAGATCACTATTTGTACAAGTTTATTTGTAATTGCAGTGTATAAGTTTGTTATGTATATATGTAATTTGGCATACATATATGTATGTACATGCATGCATATACGTATATAGAGAATAATTACATACATACATATGTACATATACACATAACAATAAAATTGTCTAAATGGCGTAATTAGCTATTAAAAAAGCCAGCAAATCAAGTCGAAAAAGGATTTTTTAATTTATTCTTGTCTTTAAATATCGTCCACGCTTCTTTGTATTTGTATATAAGTGTATATTTATGTATTTATGTAACGTGTACGTATCATATATTAAGTTAAGCCCCATCTGTTTTAGCCAAGCATTTAGTTGTTGTCGTCATCAGCTATAATATGTATAACTGTAACACATGTAACATATGTAACCCGTACTTATGTTTTAGACTTTGTTGTTATGTTTTTAAGTCAATTTATTTTGTGCTCTGCCACTTGTTAATAACACCAATACCATTGCAAGTGACTCTTCCACCCTCAATAAATCAAAGTGCGGCCCCATTTAAGGCTTACCAATGCTGGTCCCAGTTCCGTATTCAATAACTCATCAAACGTTTAGCAAAATTGAATTGTAACGATCTGTATTTTAGTTTGCAATGATAACCAAACAAAATACAACAAATTGAATAAAGTCAATGATTGTAATAAAGCTAGCTACATACAATATATTAAATTGAGTGTTCACACGCACAAGGAAAGGGCCCATATACAACGTATAGAGATAAAAAGTATCCAGCTCTGCCGTGTACTTGTGCAACACAAACAAGGTGTAACGAAAATTAGCAGGAGAATAATTATATAAAGTATTTATTGTAAGTGTTTTTTGCTAACAAAAATAATATTGAATTCAAGCGAACATTAAATATTTTAGCGAACGACATATGTATATGTAAGCATAGTTATGCAAACGTATGTATATTTAATATATGAAATGAAATGTAATTGAAACTGCAAGAAATGTAAAAACAAATGTTTTAGATTTTTATACCAAATTTAATTAATGACAAACCATGTTGTTTAATCAATAAATGTGTATTTATTTGGCGTACGATACATTTAGTTAGGCAGTAAAAGCAAAAACACTCAAAGAGTATCTGTTAGATGAAATGTCAATAATTAACAGAAAGAATATCAAAATCGCAACTATCGTTTTTGCGCCTGTCAGGTTTTTTTTTTATGATTTAAATTGTTTTTTTAATCTTATTTTTTTGTTTACTATGAGTACTTTGTAAATTATGCAACAATTAAGTAAAATAAATTAATAACAAACAGCAAAGCAAGTAATATATAATAAAGATAAAAATGTGAAGTACCAATTTGCACTTTTATTTGCTATTTGACTTCCTCTTTCTTTTGTACTTTTTTGTCCGCCTTATTAGATTTTAAGGGACCAACTGTAACGCCTCCTCAAGCGCTCTTTGGAGCTACTGGTATGCCGTTTTATCTGAAGTTTTACGGTCCTGTATATGGTGTCGAAGGACAAAAAGTTCTTTTAGTAAAGACATTTGACTCTGTAAACCAGGGCTACACAAAACTGCCTTATGGATGTGCAAAACGAAAATTTTTTTTATTTCAATGTGTACACAGAAAAAAAATAGGAAGTTTTTCGTTTTTCAGTGTATAGTAAACGATAAGACAACAACAAAATACAGTTGGATTAGCAAAAGCAAACACGAAGTAATAAAAACAAATGTGCGTCGTGTGCATAGGCGCTGGGCCCCTCTGCAGAGCTCTGCTGTAAACCATAACCTTCTCCGAAAGCTTGACCGAATTGGTTTTCCCCTTCATTCCTTTTATACTTATCATACATTACAAGGAGTCTGATTGCCATAAGTTTTTACAAGATGATTTAAACCAGAGGTCGGCACAGCCCTATCTCGTGGGCATAGAAAACCCAATTGCCTAGCGCAAAAGCTAACAGCACTCTCAACTCAGCACTCAACTTTGTTGCTGCTGTCCTATTCCAATTCTAAGTAAAACGTATATATTCAGTTAACAGGTTATATTTTCCAAACCCTCCAGCAAAAATTTATGTTTCATACATACGAGGGCTGCTATATATATTTCTGGCCTAATAATGAAAATGCGAATATTTATCATCAAAAATTGTTTTATTGTTTTTCAAAGTATTCTCCAGCCTGATTTATACACTTTTGCATGCGCTCAAACCAATTGTCGAAGCACTTTTTCCACTCCGATTGAGACACCTCCAAAACATGGTTTTTGAACGCTTCAACAGCATCTTCTGGGCACGAAAATCGTTGACCACGCATTTTTTTCTTGATGTGCGGGAATAAAAAGAAGTCATTGGGTGCCAAGTCAGGGCTGTACGGCGGATGACCCATCAATTCGACGTTTTGGCCGGTCAAAAAGGCGCTGGTTTGAGCCGATGTGTGAGAGCTCGCGTTGTCATGGTGAAGAATGATTCGTCTTCTCTTGTTTGTTTTTCGAATTTCTCCGAAGACTTCAGGCAAACAAATTGTGGTGTACCACTCAGAATTGACCGTCCTTCGTTGCTCAAGCGGAACAGTCGCCACATGACCAGTTTTGCCGAAGAAACAGGCGACCATTTGCTTCGAAGTGCTTCTTCCACGAACAACTTTCGTTGGATTTGGCTCGTCTTCGAAGACCCACACGGTCGATTGTTGTTTTGTTTCGGGCTCATACGAATAGATCCAAGATTCGTCACCTGTGACGATCTTATGAACATCTTTTGAAGCACCGCGATCGTATTTTTTCAACATTTCTTTGCACCAATCGACACGAGCCTTTTTTTGAGCGATTGTCAAATTGTGCGGGATCCAACGACAACAAACCTTTTTTACGGTCAGGTGTTTATGTAATATCGAATGTATGCTGGTGGGAGAAATGCCCAAGGATGCCTCTATCTCCCGGTATGTCACATGACGACCTTCACGGAATTCGTCGTTGAGCGAACTGCGACCACGATTAAATTCGTTATACCAGTTTTTCACGGTGCTATAGGATGGTGCTTGATCGCCATACAAAGACTTAAGTTCATCGATGCACTCTTGTCTGGATAATCCACGTCGAAAGTTGTGAAAAATGATCGCACGAAAATGCTCACGTGTCAATTCCATTTTTTTAACGGAATTGAATTGTTCAAAGCTCTGTAAGTTTAACAATTCACGATTAAATGACAACACGTTCTGAGTGATGTTATGCTAAAAAATGTCAACCTTTCCAATGGAAATATCAGATTGCACCTGGCAACACTTATGGTTGCCTAGGCCAGAAATATATATAGCAGCCTACGTATAAGAAAAAACTCGAAATTTTACAAACTACAACATATTGAAAATTAAAAAAAAAAAATCGGTTGGGGCAATTTTTCAAAAACCGCCAAAATGTTAAAAAAAAAAACCTTATTTCACCTGTAGCTCCTTACCTAAGAACCTTAAAAAAAACCTTTTCAACAATACAGGGGTGCCACAGAAATCGCTTTCGCTTGAATTTCATTCCTCTGTGCCACAGGTCAACTCGCTGAATAATTTTGCGCGGAACAAACTAGCGCTAAATCCGCTGGCTGCCGATGCTGCCGGCTAATCCGATTTCGATTTTCGAAGTCAGGTTGGGCAATGCCACTTTTTTTTAGTCAGAATTCGAAGTAAGGTATTTAAAAAATGTATATGGAACCACTTCAGTTTTCTTAAAATTTAGAAATTAAATTTAGAATTAAAAAGATAGCTCTTTTGAGGATGATTAAAATCTTATTGTTCTGCCATGAAAAACTTAAAAAAGTTGCTAAACAAACCTTTGGATAATTTAATCTGAGAAGGTGTCAACCCTTACCAACCTAGCTCGAAAGGGTTGGTAAAAATGCTAAATTCTTTTTCGCTAGCGATTGAAAATTAAAAATTAAAAAAATCGGTAAGGGCGTTTTTTCAAAAGCCGCCAAAATGTTTGAAAAAATACCTTATATCACCTTTAACAATGTACCTTAAAAAAACTTAAAAGGTATGACTAAGAGCCCTTTAAAAAAAACCTTTTCAGCAATATATGCAGGGGTGCCACAGAAATCGCTTTCGCTTGAATTTCACTTCAATTTCATTCCGCTGTGCCGCATTTTGCGCGGAATGAACTAGCGCTAAATCCGCTGGCGTCCGATGCTGCCACCTAGTCCGATATTTTTAGACCACGTACTTTAAAAAAGTACGGTGGACTATTAACTTTGTCACAAAAAAAAATGTGCGTAACAGGCAGAAGGAGGCGTGGCAGACCCCATAAAGTATATATATTCTTGATCAGCATCAACAGCCAAGTCGATATAGTCATGTCCGTCCGTCCGTCTGTATTGACGCCTAGATCTCAGAGACTATAAGAGCTAGAGATTCAAAGCTTGGTATGTAGGTTCGTCTATATTGCACGCAGATCGAGTTTGTTTAATATTTTGGCCCCGCCCTCTTAAACACCCACAAATTAGAAAATCTTAATTATAAGGACAATTTTAAAGATAGACATTCCTTATTAAGCATAGGCAAAGATACTATTACTCTCCATATTTGCTGAAAAACAAGAGAAGATATTGAGCAACTAAATTCTTTTATTTGCCATACCTTAGCAGCAACAACAACAACCAATAAATAAAATTAATTACTTTTGTCTTATAGACCAGTAACAATGAAATCTATTACTTGACAATGGATTTTAAAGAGCCACTGTGGCGCAGCGTGTAGAATCGCCCAGTTTTTTGCTTACATTTTCAGTTTTGTCAGGGGGTCCCGGGTTCGATTTCTGACACGTACAAAAATTTAATTTGGTTTTTAATATTTTTTTTTTGTGTTATATTGATATTTTATATAAATTTTGCATTTACATCAATTCAAAATGTTAGTATAATTTATTTGTCCAATAAAATTAATTTGTAAGCAGATGATCCGCAAAGGTTTTGTTTTAATGTTATTCAATTTTAAAAGGATGTTGCAGAAATCATTACTGGAAAAGAATAAATCATTGTAGTCTTAACATATCTGCATTTTGCATCCGTTATGTTGGCTTCGGTGGCCTAAGGTGCTAAGTCCCCAGGAAATTAGCGTAAGCAAATTTTTTAAATATTGTCTAATATTAGCAGACTTTGTAGAACATAGGTCCCGGACTCGAATCCCGGCTTGGACAGATTTTTTGTTTAAAGATTTCTTAATGTTGTTTGTATTTACATCAATTCAATGTTAACATTTGATTTTTGTTTGGTTTATTATTAAGAGATGTGGGGAATGCATTTATCACTGTCTCCCTTTCTCTAATGCTAAAATCAATTAATTTTGTGCATTTTAAATTTGAAATTTTATGATGGCTTTAATAAATCATTTATAATATCTATAATGTAAATACATATATCATCAATATATTTGGGCGAAAATATATATAATAAAATATAATAAATATTTATAGAGACTTATATTATATTATTTTCAGCAGTGTTTAATTTTGCATAATAAGTACGGGGTCTCCGACAGTCGAGTACGCTCGACTGTAGCACCGCCGACTAGTTTAGTCAGAACTCGAAGTAAGGTACTTTAAAAAAATATACATGGAACCAATTCTGTTTTCTTTAAATAAGGCATTCAAAACCAGGGACTGTAACACTTATGAGTTTTTTGTTAAAAAATTAAAAAATAAGAGTTATTGACTGATTTTTTTCAAAAAATTATTTTTAATTAAATTAAAAATAATTTAAATGATAAAAATCAAAAACTATTATTATTTTTCAATTTTTATATAAAAATTAAACCCCAATTCTTATTTCCAATTTTTATTATAAAAATTGACACATAACTCTTATTTGTTGATTTTTATTATAAAAATTGAAAATAAAAATCAAATCGAAATATCTTTTGAACCAAGGAAGCCACATCATATATAGACTCATGTTTATGATCTACGCATTAATACCTTTCAGTTGATATATAATATGTATGTACAATGCATATACACATGTGTTTAATTAATTATTTTAATAATAATGTGTAAATTCTTTTGCCTACCACTTCAACCTGGATAAACTGCAAAAGTCTATTTTTTAGAACTAGATTTGTGATTCGAACGCAGCATGCGATGGTTAACGCAGCATCGTTCAACTATTTGTCTACATTGCTTTCACCTCAGTTCAGCTCAGTTCAGTTTCTTACAGCGACCGTAACGATTATAACTTTTCTTACAGTGTTCCTTTATGTTACAGCTCTGTTATTTTCGTGAGTCTGCGGACACCTGAGCGTAGCTAAATGTCAAGTTCTTCTTCTTCCCCTTACGCCAGCGTTTTTTTTATATGGAGTTTGGGTTTACGCCAGGCCTTTTTTTGAGTTTGCGTACTATGCTTTAGTACGCAAGCTAGCTAAATTTTACGCGGCGTAAAGTGCTCAGTATTTGGCTGTCGACGAGCGTAAGCCTAGTGTTGCCAATGCAACACGGAAAAATAACAAAAAGTTGAGTGGTAACTCTATGCGTCAGCTGTGCAAACCAAAACAAACAAAAAAGGCAACAAACCCGAACTTGTTAAAAATGGATTTTAAAGCGAAAAAGCGAGCATTGGCAGCAACCAATGTTACAATCGCAGCTTTGTTGGCGGCATATTATTTTTTGAAGGAGCAGGAAGAGGAGGAGGCTCAGGAGCGCAAGCGTTCACATTGGGTGAACCCATATTTGCTTGAAAGGCGCACCAAGGGTCGCTATGCAACATCCGTAAGTGTTCCTTTTTATGTTAATACATGTATAATTAGACACATTTAAATATCTCGTGCATTTTTGCAGTTCGAAAATATCGAGCCCTATTTGCGACAATAACGTATGCGCCATTTTCCGAAATTTTTTTTTTAATGCAAATGTGTTCATTAATATTAATAGTATCTACACTCAAAATATTAAACTTTAATTGTTTATATTTCCGGAGATATTGGCCTGTCAACTATAACGTAAGCGACATATGACACGAAGAAATCAACTTAACGAAACCTAAAAACCTTTCTCCTGTAAAATTGCGTTTTGGCGCATACGTTATTGCCGCAAATAGGGCTCGATATGATTGAGAGTCCGAAAGTGTTTCTGGAAAATTTCCATATGAGTGAGGCGAACTTCAACTATTTGTTTAGTTTGGTGGAGCCGTATTTGCAACCCAAGAGGAATTATCGCCCAGATGCAATTCCGCCCAAAGCAAAGTTGTGTGTGGTTCTCAAGTAAGCATTGTAATTTTGGAGTTAAAATCATAAATGTATTTTTCATCGCAATATATTTTTTAGAATGCTTGCATCCGGAACTGTGCAACGCCATGCTGCATCTACTTACCGCATCAGTAAGCAGCACATGGGAACAACCATTAACTTGGTATGCGATGCCATTTGTTCTGCTCTGTCTGGAGAGTTTCCGAAGTGGGACAAGGAAAACATGTTGAAGTGGTCAGAGGAGTTTGAGAAGCAGTGGAACTTCCCAAACTGTATTGGTGCCATAGACGGTAAACACGTCCCAATAAAGTGTCCACCCAATAGTGGCAGTGCTTTTTATAATTACAAAGTAAGTGACTTTAATGCGAATCGCTGCTCTTTAGTAACCTTTTACCTACAATTTTAGGGACATATATATTACATATATTGATGTAGGTGCGTACGGTAGCGAAGGCGACATGAATGCGTTTTCACACAGCACGCTAGGAAAGGCAGTGTTGTCGGGAAATCTGGAGTTCCCTGAGAACCGAATGCTGAATGGAGTGTCGACTCCATACTTCATGGTAGCCGATGATGCATTTCCATTGAATACGCGAATAATGAAGCCATACGGAGCAATAAAGCTGACAAAATCCGAGCGTATCTTCAATTATCGTTTAAGCCGAGCTCGACGTTGTATTGAAAATACATTTGGTATTTTGTGCGCCAAGTGGATGGCCGTGCAACGCACCCTGTTGAGCAATCCCGACAGAGCTCAAAAAATTGTTGCAGCTTGCTGCTCACTGCATAATTTTTTGATGCGTACGAGCCCCGCAGACCAATATCTGCCAAAGGATCTGGCAGCGCAGACAAAACTCGCGGAGCTTCCATCATTCCGAGGTCGCCAACAGGACTACCCAAAACACATTCGGGACAGCTTAATGGAATATGTAAACTCAAACGGGTTCAGTCTCTTGGCAAAATGAAGCTGCTGGTGTGTAATCAGAGTTGATACTAATTTTTGTAATAAAAACGTTTATTTATTGCCTTAAATTTTCGGTTTTATTATTTAATAATGCAAAATTACTGCTTTTTACTATTTCAAACAGTTTTTATTTGTTTTTTATTGGTTATTTGATTTGTTATTTTTGTATGCAGCCTGATGCTGCCACAGCACCTGTGTCATCGCTTGCTCCGTCTCTTTAGCTTGCTCGGGGTCCATATCTTGAAGAGCTTCATCCCAATAGCGGATTATTGTGCGGATCGGGGCTGGCTCTGAAGATTTAAAAATTTCCTCTTGCTTTGACATAACGTTCTCCAGCATGTTGATAACCTCCTCCGACTTTGGCTTTGGCTTCTCCACCTTCCTTCTCTTATTGGGTGTAGCCTTGAACATAAATTAATTATGTTATTTTAATGTGATTATTATTGTGTAACTTTTATATACTTACATATGAATACGATGCTGCTTCCAACGATGTGCTAGCATCTGCATGCAATTGAATGGGCTCGAATTCCATGGTGCTGCTTAACGAGCAGCTGGAGTCGTCCAAATTCAGCTCCTAAAGTTATACTGGCTCGTTGAAGGATTAATCCCACTGCAGAAAGTACCAAAAGAAAATTTTTAGCTTAATTTTTGTAACTTTGGCATTTCTACTTACCGCCTTTGCGAAGATAATTCTGGCAGGAACGCCATGTACGGGGCCAATTGCCACTCAACCTTGTCCTTTGCTTTGGGCTGTTCCGGTCCAATTCCACCGGCACTGCCACTCCTCCGCTTTTTGGTAACGATAGCTGTCGCGAAGGCTCTTCCACGCTAGCTTGCAATCGGTTACTGAAATGTAAATATTTTAATAAATATATTTTCAATGTCTTTCTAATTCAATAAAACTTACCGTTTTTGTTAAGCGTCTCGGCCACACTCTCCCATGCAGTATTTATCAAAACTGAGTCAAAGTACTTTTTATTAGTTAAATCCCATAATATGGGCCTCTTCTCCACCTCGTTTATAAGAAGAATTTTGTCCGCAGTCTCAAAGAGATTTAATCTGCTGCTTTTCGTCGAAGTTCCATCCATTTTTTTGAATTTATGTGAGTGAGATAGATATACCCAGCGAAACTCTAAACAGTTCGATTTTTCGCTAGGCCAGTCAGCTGTTTCTAACAGTGTTCCATTATGTTACAGCTCTGTTATTTTCGTGAGTCTGCGGACACCCGAGCGTAGCTAAATGTCAAGTTCTTCTTCTTCCCCTTACGCCAGCTTTTTTTTTAGATGGAGTTTGTGTTTAAAATAAAACAATTAAATAGCTATATAAGAAACATACAATTAAAATGCGCTGCAGTAAGACTCGAATAGTTTAATTTATTTGAATAAATGAGATCCCGCATTCTTATTATGCCAAGCGCAAAATCTACCAGCACTCTCAAACTCTGGCTGCTATGACACTTTGTTGCTGCTGTCCTATTCAAATTCAAAGTTAAACGTATATATTCAGTTAATAGGATATATCTTCCAAACCAATCAACAAAAATTTATGCATGATAATCATCTACTAACAAATTAATTGCATTTAAAAATTTAAAAAAACAAAAAAAATTTTGTCCGTGCCAGAATTCGAACCCGGAACCCGCACTGAGAATTCATGCAAAAATCGAACGCTCTACACTTTGCGCCACTGGCGATCTTTAAGAACGACCATCTAATTATAGGTTTCATTGTTACTGGACTGTTAGTCAAATGTAATTGCTGCTGCCGTCCTATTGCAATTCAAAGTAAAATATATATATTTAGTTAATTGGTTATATCTTCCAAACCAATCAACAAAAATTTATGCATGATAATCATCTACTAACAAATTAATTGCATTTAAAAAATAAAAAAAAAAGTTGTGATCGTGCCAGAACTCGAACCCGGATCCCGAGCTGAGAATTCATGCAAAAATCGAACGCTCTACACTTTGCGCCACTGGCGATCTTTACGAACGACTGTCAAATTATAGATTTCATTGTTACTGGACTGTTAGTCAAATGTAATTGCTGCTGCCGTCCTATTCCAATTCAAAGTAAAATGTATATATTTAGTTAATTGGTTATATCTTCCAAACCAATCGACTACAATTTATGCATGATATATCAAAAAACGCGAAATTGTACAAACTATAACATATTGAAAATTAAAAAAAAATCGTTAGCGGCGTTTTCTCAAAAACCGCCAAAATGTGGAGAAAAATACCTTAAACTTTGAAGGTATGCCTGAGAGCTCTTCGAAATACCTTTTCAACGATATATAGATCACATCTGTAGCTTCTAACGTTTGGATGCTATGGCGGTTTTAAGTTTGGCGGTTTTTAGCGATTTCCCGCTAAACTAGCGATTTTTCGAAAAAGTCGTAGAACAAACGTTTCTAGATTTTTTAGCAGGAACAAGTCCTCATTCAAACATTTAAGCTAAATTAACGATTTGATCCAAACAAACAGACATACTGACTTTTCATCTCATTTTTGGAAGGCCACCAAAAATTTCAAAATTAATTATCTTTTGAACGAGTAGTCGGATTTTAATGAATGAGGTGTTATTCGACGCGTATTTTTGAGTAGAATATTATAAAATTAAAAAACAATTCAAAGAGGCTTCAACGGCCCCATTAGAACCAATAATTTAAATTTTTCCCCTCCCACTTACACCTGTTTATCTCACGAACCAGGTGAGTTTCCAAAAGTCTTAGTATGCACATTTGAAAGTTAAGTTGATACCTTTCGATCGGTATATAACTTGACCTGATCGGACAGTCATAGAAAATTTTCCATTCTTCCTTTGTATATATGCTAGTCGCCTTCGCACCCTTCGTGCTGCTTTCATCACTAGCGCGGACTGCCGTCCGCACTGATTCGACCTGATCGGACAGTCATAGAAAATTGTTCATTGTTCCTGTGTATGTATGTATGCTAGTCGCCTTCGCACCCTTCGTGCTGCTTTCGTCACTAGCGCGGACTGCCGTCCGCAGTGATCAGCAGCTCAAAAAATATTCGGGCGTTTTACAGCACTGACCTTTGAAAACATCGATTGAATCAGTGTTTCGAATAGTCGAAATCTTTTTGAACAGAAATGGCGAAAAACAAACAGCAAAATAAAAGCCGAATTGAGTTCTTTGAACACAAAGAGCGAATTAGATCGATTGAAAAGGTGCAACAGAGGCCAAAATTGTAGGATTCGACTGACAAAAAACATTTTGATGGAATTTTTATAATTAATAATGTTTTATTTAATAATTAGGGTATTAGTCGCTGCTACTTCTCTTATCCTGTCCTTTTGGTTTATTTCCATATTTTTTTGCTCTCAATGTTTATTTATTTGTTTGTTGTGCACAGCTGACGCAACAGTGTGCCCACAGCAGCATAACACCAACAATCTCTCAACTTATTTGGTACTATGCTCTCACACTGAAGTTTGTAAGGCCGGACATCAAAACATCGAACATTTCGAGAACCCAAAATGTTTTCAGCTAGAGCGTACTGCGTTTAATACTGATCAATCCATAGCAGATTTGTTTTCTGACTTTTTCCAAACCACAATCTCTACGAGTAGTCTCCGTGTTGGACAGTCTTATCTGTATAGGTTAAGCTGATCTAACTGTATTTACAGCCCTCTAATCACAGAAAGCTCGCTTCTGTACGACCTTAAATTGATTAAGCCAGTGCACGCACCAGGAGCCGAACGTGGTGCTTCCGTACATAAGTACTGTGCAGAATCATAATGTAGACCACTACATAAGTTGTTTACTTCGTCCGTTGATTCCTCCTCTTCCCCAGTGCTTTGGAAAGATTCTTATATTATCCCTCTTCATAAAAAGGGTATTAAGTCCGACGTTCATAACTATAGAGGTATTTCCAAGCTGTCTGCAATTCCGAAGTTGTTTGAGAAAATTATAACTTCTCATCATTGGCTCTAGTATCTCAATTACTCAACACGGGTTTTTAAGAGGTAGATCCACAACCACTTACCTACTTGAGTTAACTTCTCTAGTGATTAAAGGGTTCAAGAAAAAGATGCAAACTGATGTTATTTTTACTGATTTTAGTAAAACGTTCGATTCCGTATACACTCTCTACTTACTCAAAATCTTGATCTTCTTGGTTTTCCGAACAATGTTCTTCTTTGGATCTTCAATTATTTAGGTAACAGAACAGAAAGAGTTACTTTTAAAAATTCATTTTCCTAGTCCGTCAAAGTTACTTCGGGAGTACCGCAAGGTAATCGTCTGGGTCCATTACTTTTCACGTTATTTATAATGATCTTCCATCTGTATTATCTCACTGCCATGCACTCTTGTATGCGGATGACGTCAAGCTAAGTTTACCGTATAGCGACCCTTCTTCTAATAGTCTCTTACAAGTAGACTTAAATGCTTTCCATCTAGATCTCGCGCCATATTTCTCAGTATTAACTCAATGGCGATATATTGGAGTGCTTGAATGATTCCGAAAGATCAGTTAATGACTTGGGTATAGTTCTTGATCATAGACTGAAGTTTGATAAGCATATTGATATAGCAGTCAATAAAGCTATGGGAGTTCTCGGGTTCATTAAGCAATGGTCCAAGGAATTTGATGAACCCTTTACTACTAAGCTTCTGTACACGTATCTTGTTTGTCTGATTCTTGAGTATGGATCATGTGTGTGGGCTCCTCAATATGAATCCTATCGTGCCAGTCAGCTCAAAAACAATTTTTAATTTTTGCTTTACGTGGCTTGAGTTGGAACTCGGAAATTCAGTTGCCTTCATATTCTAATAGACTTCTCTTACTCAATCTTTCCTCTCTTACTCGATACTTGAATTCATTATATCTTCAACGTTTTTCCACTAACTGGGAATTGCACAAACCTCTTCGTATTCTGAGTGCAGATTATAATAGTCTGTACCGTACGATTAGTTTCGATTGTTCTCCGCTCACTATTAAAGCCTCTATATTATCATGTTTAACTAGTTTAACCAACTAACTACTTATTAATATCATTTTGGTCTGATTGGATTTTTCTGGGTTTTCCCCAATCCTATCAACAAATGTTGGGCCAATCATTTTCTTTTTCACTTCAGATTCCCCAGAGCTTTGAATATTAATTTATTTTATAATTTTAATATTTACATATATATTTTAATGTGAATGTTCAATTTTTAAATTAATTGTTGTGTCGGCAGCTTTTAGCCTGACAATAAATAAACAAAATAAATAAATTAATAAAAATAAAAAAAAATTAAAAGATTTTACCATCTCACTTACACCTGTTTATCTCACGAGCCAGGCGAACTATACCTTTCGATCGGTCTACAGCTTGATCGCCGTCCTATTGCACGATAAAATTGTCTTAGCTATTTTGTTTAAAAATTTCATCTTTCTATCTTTTACCGATTTGCCTTCACGTTGATATGTCAGTCAGTCAGTACTAGAGATGGGCGCGGGCCTTCTTCTCAAGGCCCGGCCCCGTAATAAATCTTTCAGGCCCGGAAGCGATGTGAAAAGTATGTGTTAAATCGTGACTTTTCGGGCCTACCGGGCTTCGGGCTTTATACTTAGGCCCGGGCCCGCACGAAAAAAAGCCCGTTTCCGATTTTCATGCACGAAGCCTGGGGATTTTTTAAGCGGCCCGCGGGACACGAAGCCCGGCCCGTCCCGTGCCCATCTCTAGTCAGTACTTACAATGGTCGGATAAAGTATTTTGACTAAGCTGTTTGGAATGTTAGATCACTTATAGTGATAAACTAAAATAAGTAACGGGTCTCTGTAAATGGCCAAAGTAAAGTAGCCAATATTAACTGAGAAATTTTTTGTTAATTCCTTTATTCGCTCTTTTTCTATTAACTGATATGCAAATACATTGCAAAAGCTAAGCAGAAAAAAGGAAAATTTACAGAATTGAATGATTAAATTAATAAAAAAAGAATCCTTCTTTAGGATCAATTACTTTTTGCAATCGGTTTGGCACTGCATTCACCAAATTTCTATAGAAATGTCCTTCCAAAGAGATTCGACCTCTGTAACTGTTTCCTCTCGAGTTCTTATTAAGCATAGACTTCTGTTTCGCTTTCCATAAGTCCAGACATTATCAATTATATCACTGCGGACGGCAGCACGAAGGGTGCGAAAGGCGACTAGCAATATTTACAGGAAGATTTGCTAAGACTGTCCGATCTGGTCCAGTTATATACCGATCGAAAGGTATAAATGTAACTAATAAATGTGCACACTAAGACATTTAAAAACTCACCTGGCTCGTGAGATAAACAAGTGAAAGTGACAAGCGCAAAATTTAAACGATCGGGTTTTTTTTCAATATTTCACTATTCTTAAAAAATACGCGTCAAATGACACCTCGATCATAAAAATCCAACCACTGGTTCAAAAGATAATTCATTTTGAAACTTTTAGTCGCCTTCCAAAAATGAGATGAAAAGTCAGTCCTGTTTTTTATTTGTTGTTTGTCACCTAATCAACATGTGGCTCTTGTTTAAAAAAAAAAGATTTTATTTATTAATATTTTTATTTGGAAAGGTCGTTTAAATTTCGTTTGCATGATGCCAAAATTTCCTTAACCCATTAAGTACCCATTGAAAAGTTCTCATCCTCGATTTAAAAAAAAAAATATTTTTATGCAAAAAAAAAAACACTAGCAAAAATATTTTTGAAATTTTTTTTTGCAGTTACTCTTAGAATTTTTTCAAGAAATTTTTTACATCAAATAATTTTTTTGAAAAAATCGAGGATATAAGCTGAAAAAGTAGACGTTCCCAAAAATTCGAATTTTTAAATGGGTACTTGATATGTTGAGGAAATTTGTGCAACATTAAAAAAAAAAAAATTGGTAGCATTCGGCACTGCATAAAAAAGGAACTTTTATTAGGCATGAAGATTTGGGACTTTGGCGCAGTTTGTTCTTGTACCCTGTGCCCATTGAAAATGGTCAAAATGGGTATATTAACAGTTGAAAGCGAGCTCATGCTATTTTGCCATCGTTTTCATGGATTTGTGACACGGTGCATTGTCCTGGGGAAACAGCACTTTTTCCTTTTGCAAATTTGGCCGTATTTCCGAGATTTCACCTTCAAACGCGCCAATAATGTTATCTATTAGTCGCTATTATTGGCTTTTACTTTTTTTAAGTTGTCGATTCAAGTTATTCCATGCGCATCCCATAATACAGACGCCATAACTTTGCCAGCTGATTGTTGCGTCTTTCCACGCTGTAGAGTCGGTTTATCGCGTGCAGTCCACTCGGCTGACATTCGATTGGACTCAGGAATAAAATAATGGAGCCATGTTTTATCCATTGTCACATACCGACGCAAAAATTCGGATTTTTGACTATTGAACAGCTTTAAATATTGCTCAGAATCATCCATTCGTTGTTGCCTTTGAAGGTTGGAACTCATCAAAAATTATACAGATTGAATTCTAGTGGCGCCCTCTAATAAAAACGATATGAACTTTTCAGCCGAGCTAATAGATTTGTGTGATGTATGTAACAGGCAGAAGGAAGCATCTCCATGAAGTATATATATTCTTGATCAGCATCAACAGCCGAGTCGATGAGCCATGTCCGTCTGTCTGTCCGTCCGCCTGTCCGTCTATTTGAACGCGTCGATCTCAGAGACTATAATAGCTAGAGACTTCAAATTTGGTATGTAGGTTGCTGGATACTGGACGCAGATCAAGTTTGTTAATAAATTTGGATCGGACCACTATATCATATAGCTGCCACGGAACGATCAGTCAAAAATTAAGTCTTAGTATAAAAAACTTTTGTTGTTTGAGATATCTCAACCAAACTGACAGAATATGTATATGAGATGGTGCCATACATCCTGATTAAATTTGGTTGAAATCGGACTTCTATATCATATAGCTGAAAATCAAGTCTCAGTATGAACAACTTTTTTGTTGTTTGAGATAACTGAACTGAAATTAATACTTGGAAAATTACCCCATTACAATTGTAATGGCCTTCCCGTGGTGTTTTTTGAGTAACGATTTTATTAAATTGGAAGCAAATTTGAGCGTTGTTAAATATTTATGTTTTATATGATTACATACATATTACTAATTCTTTAATAACCAATATTATACTTTTTGGAGTCTGGCACAGGGTATTTTACAGTCGAGCAAACTCGACTGTAGCCGCACCTCCCCGCGAGCGAAGCGAGCAGGGGCGGATCCCCTTTTTTTTATTTTAAATTTGAATCGAACCACTATATCATATAGCTGCCATAGGAACGAACAATCTCCCCCTATTAATCTTAACCTTATGAGTAAAAAGCATGTAAAGGCTAGCACGAAATATAAAATGTTTGATGCAACAGCAAGAGCCATATTGTGCTATGCCGCCCAAGTATGGGGATATGTATAAGCGGTACAATGAAGTCGAATTGCTTCTGCGCTTCTTTGTAAAGAAGATATTCCGTCTGCCTATGAATACTCCAGACTACGCCATCTACTTGGAAACTGGACTGCCATCTACTTATGTACACTCCCTCGCATATCTTTGCGTACACCGCAATAAAATTTCAAAATTAATCTTTAAACAAAAATTGTTCGGTCATTTATACATATATTTAACCCTTTTTTTAAACGTAATTTTAATTTATTGTCTTCAATGACGTATTTTTTTTTTTTTTTAGAAATATTTAACAATGTTTTATATTTCATTTTTAATTTTAAACTTAACACTACGAAAAAATGTACAAGCAAAAGTCTGCGTACAGCTGTTTGAAGTTGCGTGGAATGCAAGATTGTGCGATTCCTTAATTGTCTAAGCATAGGTATTGCGCAGTTGAAAATAAAATTTTGCACCATGATACAAAAAGGCAAAGAAATTTCTGTTGAGGAGCGAAAAATCATTACAACATTTTTCTTGGATGGAAAACCTTATAGAGAAATTGGTGCTCAAGTTGGTAGAGCTCACTCCTCCATCCAAAAAGTTATAAATAATTACAACTCGACTGGCAGCTTCTTATCAAAGGCTGGTTCTGGCCGTCCGCCTTTGCTAACGAACCACGAGCAGAAGACTTTTATTAAGTCTGCTCGGCTTAATCCCAGGATGACAGCTCATCAGGCACAACTTCAGATCGAGGAGGGTTTTTCCACAACAGTTTCCGATGATGCTGTACCCCGTGTCATAAAAAAGGCTGACTACCATAGTAGGGTCGCCAGCAAAAAACCTCTGATTTCCCAAGTCATTAGGCAAAAGCGCTTAAATTTTGCCAATGAGTACATTTCCAAGCCCCCAGACTTCTGGAATAAAGTTATATATTCTGCATATTCGGAATCAAGGGAAAAGTTTTGTTAGCTGCCACGGTAAAACATGGAGGAAGCGGAATAATGGTGTGGGGGTGTATGACAGCAAGCGGCGCACAGTGGGGCCATTGCTGATTTTACGTTGCAAAAATCATAACTTTTGAACCAAATGAGATAATCGAATAATTTTAATAGCATATGATAGATAATTCTTCAACCTATGAAATAAGTGCTTAAGAAAAGTGCCACGGCCCCAAAATGCTTACTCAGGGGCTATCAAAGTTGAAATTTGTGAAATTTGTGCAAAAAATAAATTGTTTTGCACCTAAAAATAAATTTTTTTTTATTTAACCTTCTTAGGCGGGTCCGGGCGGGTATGAAACCATATATAGCTATAAAGAGAAATCAATTGTGAAGCGTTTTTTAGCTATGGGAACTTAATGCATTTTAATTCATGAGAGTTTTCGTCTACCAAAGTTAAAAAATAGTCAAAATCTAGTGTTTTGCAGGACCGCCGGCCGAACAACTTGGCAAAAATATTTTTTTTTGGGTAAGCGTTCGGAAAAAGTAATATACGGATTCGATAGAGAATTCTTCAATGATTAAGAATCCAAATAGGATTTTTAGATCAAGTAAAAATTGTGGATAGTACAACCTTTTAAGGTTGACCCATTTACATTTAAAGAACACTAGATTTTGACTATTTTTTAACTTTGGTAGACGAAAACTCTCATGAACTCATGAACTCTCATGAGCTTCATCATATGTCAGATTGGTTGAAATCGGACTACTATATCATATACAGCCATAGGAATTAGGTCGATATATGCAATTCTGATGATTCACCCCAAAAAATAAAAAATAATTTTTGAAAAAAAAAATTTTTTTATCTAAACTTTTTGAAAGTAATTTTTAAATATAAAAACCTTAAAAATAAACCAAAAAAAATCAAACATTTTAAAAAAAATTTATTTTTAGGTGCAAAACAATTTATTTTTTGCACAAATTTCACAAATTTCAACTTTGATAGCCCCTGAGTAAGCATTTTGGGGGCGTGGCACTTTTCTTAAGCACTTATTTCATAGGTTGAAGAATTATCTATCATATGCTATTAAAATTATTCGATTATCTCATTTGGTTCAAAAGTTACGATTTTTGCAACGTAAAATCAGCAATGGCCCCACTGTGCGGCGTGGGAAAATTTACATTTGTCGAGTCCACCATGGATCAAGCAGTCTATATCAACATTTTGAAAAACAATTTAAAGCTAAGTGCTGAGATTTTGGGGCTGGAAAATTAATATTGGTTCCAGCAAGACAACGATCCAAAGCACACGGCATATTATACAAAGCTTTCGCTGCTGTATAATGTTAAAAATCAGCTGCGAACACCTCCCCAGAGTCCTGATCTCAACCCTATTGAGCATTTGTGGGATCTTCTAAAGAGAAAAATCCGAAAACACACCATTACATATACAAAAAAATGCTTAAGGATGTAATTATGGAGGAATGGGGAAAAATAACTGCAAAGGAGACAAAAAAAACTCGTTGATTCCATGCCGAGACGCCTTGCGGAGGTTTTGCAGAGAAAAGGATACCCCACGAATTACTAAAAAGGGTATACTTTTAAGTTTAAGTAAACTGTACGCAGACTTTTGCGTGTACATTTTTCGTAGTGTTAAGCTTAAAATTAAAAATGAAATATAAAACATTGTTACATATTTTTAATACGTCATTAAAGACAATAAATTAATATTACGTTTAATAAAAGAATGGGTTAAATACATGCATAAATGACCGAACAATTTTAGCTTGAAGATTAATTTTGAAATTTGTTTGCGGTTCACGCATGGATATGTATGCGAGTGAGTGTATGTTCGAGTATAAGTTAGGAACGAAAATATTGAAAAGCTCTAAAACTGCAACTGCAACAACATCCGGCCGTCAGGTGCAGTAGCCCCAATATCGCTGAGCCCAGCGTCTGGACAACTTCCCGCACAAACAACCCACATCCCGCACGCGCAACCCAATTGTCGAAATTCTCGGAACATTTGGCAACAAGTCAGGTGCTCCAGAATTGTCGCAACGCGTCGCTGCCAATTCACCAAGCTCTCTTAGGGATCTTATTAGCTTAGCTTAAATAGTCTTAAAATTGTAACAACGAAGAACAGTCCGATTGGACTAAATAAAAGATTAATTTTTTTATAAAATAAAACTTATAAAAATGTAACTAGCGCCCGAGCAGGGACCAGCGGAAATAAAAAAACGAAAGTGCAAAACAGTATCTAAGTTTTTCGGTTCGTGACGGGTTAACTCCGACAGTTGCCAACAGCCGCTGGCCAAGTGATTTATTGAAAAGACTCCTTCGCGTTAATTCGCGTCGTCGATATTTCACTAAACTGAGAAGAACTTAATTGTTCAATCAGTAAAGCAGTGGATCTTAATTGATCATTGCTCATCGGTGGACTACCGTTCAGTTGTATCCGTTCGCAGAACATCCTCATCGTGTACAGGTCGCAGGATCCCCACTAGAGAATTCAAAAAGGATGAAATCCGGACAGTCGGGAGGAGTAGCCGCAGCAATTAATATAATGTAAGCTAGTTTTTAAGTTTAAGAAAAAGATCAAATACCAAGATCAAATACTAAGATCAAATACCAAGATCAAATACCAAGATCAAATACCAAGATCAAATACCAAAATCAAATCAAAATCAAACTTGTTAAATACACACAAACCAAACATACAAAGAAAAAAAATACCAAACTAAAACTTGCCCAAAGAAAAATTTGTCAAGAACAAATATAAAATAAAATACTGTAAAACGATAACAAAATAAATATAACTACTCCAAGAGTAGTATAACAATTTCAAATTCTGCGATTCCCAAAATAAGGGACCCTCCAAGGTAGAAGGAAGAAACCAGCTACTGGTTTTCACGATATATACACTTTAATTCCTTTCACAAATCTTCATATTAAATATTTAGTAATATCTGCAATTGCTTAAACAAACATTAAACATTTTTAACAAACATTCTAAACAACCATTTTATACAAATATTTGAACAAACACTTTTTTATATATATCACACATACATATATCTCGAATATTTATGGCCAATCCCAACAACTTGATACGACCCCCCATTTTGAACCAGGACAACTTAGCTAACGAACGACAACAACAAAGACAAGAACAGAGACAAATAGAACAATAGAACGAGCTAGTGGGACAACTAATAGCACAACAAGTCCCAAGAATTGTAGAAGCTCTGAATAACCCAGAACATGACTTTAGTAACGCAGTAGATCAGGGGATATATGCAGAACATCGTGCAAACTTAGGGGGACTCGACAAAGTCCCAGACGTAGTAAAATGTCTGAGAGAATTTTCTGGGAATCCAGCGGAGTTCAGCTCTTGGAAAAAGAGCGTTGACCGCCTTATGGAAGCCTACGCAGGGGAAGTTGGTACCTCAAGATATTTTGGTATTCTTCACTCGATCAGGAGCAAAATCACTGGTAATGCGGACACGGCACTAGAAGCATATAGCGTTCCATTAAATTGGAGAGCAATGGTAAAGTGCTTGACGATGCATTACGGAGACAAACGTGATCTTGGTACTCTAGAGTATCAGATGACAATGTTGTCTCAGGGTAATCAGACGGTAGAAGAATTTCATCAGGTGGTATATCAACACCTGTCTCTTCTTTTGAACAAAGTGAATTGCATGGATTTGGGTGAAGAAGCTCATCGATTGCTAAAGAAGATGTACCGCGACAAAGCCACAGATACATTTGTATGCGGCCTGCGCGGAGATCTACCACGCATCTTGGGTGCACACGCGCCAAGAGATCTTCCTTCGGCATTGAACATAGTATGCCTGAAAATGGAGAATCAGAAATATCGCACCATGCACGCAGTGACTCTAGGACAGGCCAACAACAAAAGCGCCAATGTCAAACCAATACCAGCTCCTCGAAACATGCAATTCGTTAATTCAGGTTTCCGACAGCCACCCCAGGCTCCCCCCAGAAATCGCCCTTTCCAACACCTACAAGTCGCACAGCCTCAGAGCTACAACAACTTTGGACAGCAACGACAATTTTCTATGCCACGGCAATTTGACACCAACCATTACCGACCACAACAGTTCGCACCCCCCAGGCCATTAGCGCCAAAACCCCTACCGAGACCTGAACCTATGGACGTAGACCCAAGCATTAGGTCAAAAATAGTGAACTATATAAATAGGCCACAACTTGAGACAGGAAAAAGACCTCCAGGCCCAATGCCAGACGGACAAAAGAGACAACGAAACTTTAATATTCAAACCGACGACAGCGGACAAAACGAAATGCAATCTGCTGAGACGTATGCCACTATGGCAGAGTACGCGCAAGCACTTGCAGATCAAGAAGACGGGACAGAAGACGAAACATTAGACGAATATGTTGACGGATATGACTACGACGAAACCGATCAGTTTGACAACTCAGCAATGAATTTTTTAGAATAGAGCATTCCTCGCTTCCATACTTCGAATGCAAGCTGGGGAATGGAAAAATTTTAAAAATATTAATAGATACAGGATCAAACAGAAATTACATTCAACCCAAGTTCGTCACCAATCCAATACCAAATCAAAAGCCTTTCAACGCTGTGTCCGTAGGGGGCAGTCTTCGTGTCAATCACCACAAAATAGCCAATCTCTTCAAACACCCCGACATAAACGTCAAATTCTTTTTGTTGCCGACTTTAAAGTCATTTGATGCCATTCTGGGCAATGACAGCCTGAAAGAGCTAAATGCTGAAATTAAAGTTAGCAAGAAAATCATGACAATCAAAAACAAAATTCATGTACCCATCAAAGAAAAGAAATTCGAGGCGGTAAACACCATAGTACCAAGAACCGAGCATTTAAATAAAACTCAGAGTGACAGCTTAAATAAACTTCTTGAAAGATATCCAAACTTATTCGCAGAGCCAAATCAGAAACTGACCTACACAACCAATGTGAAGGCAGAAATACGAACTTCTTCGGACACTCCAGTGTATTCAAAATTTTATCACTGCGGACGGCAGTCCGCGCTAGTGACGAAAGCAGCACGAAGGGTGCGAAGGCGACTAGCATATATACACAGGAAGAATGGAAGATTTGCTATGACTGTCCGATCAGGTCGAGTTATATACCGATCGAAAGGTATCAACTTAACTTACAAATGTGCATACTAAGACTTTTAAAAACTCACCTGGTTCGTGAGATAAACAGGTGTAAGTGGGAGGGGCAAAATTTAAATGATTGGAGCTAATGGGGCCGTTGGAGCCTTTCTGAATTAACTTTTAACTATTCTAATCAAAATTACGCGTCGAATGACACCTCGATCATCAAAATCCGACCGCTGGTTCGAAAGATAATTAATTTTGAAATTTTTTGGGGCCTTCCGAAAATGAGATGAAAAGTCAGTCTGTCTGTTTGTTTGTTTGTTTGTAAATATCAAAGCGTTGATTTAGCTGAAATGTTTGAATGAGGACTTGTTCCCGCTCAAAAATATAGAAACGTTTGTTCTACGACTTTTTCGAAAAATCGCTAGTTTAGCGGGAAATCGCTAAAAACCGCTAAAACCCTCATAGCATCCAAACGATAGAAGCTACAGATGCGATCTATATATCGTTGCAAAGGTATTTTGAAGGGCTCTTAGGCATACCTTCAAAGTTTTTCTTTTAAGTAAAAAGGTAAACGGCTACAGGTGAAACAAGGTATTTTTTTACACATTTTGGCGATTTAAGAAAAATCTACACATGAGATTACTTTAAAATATATTATATGTTATAGGCAATTTTATTCCGCATTTTTGGACATATAACACGTATCTGTCAAAATTCGTTTGGACAAGATATTACCTATTAACTGAATATACCTTTTACCTTTACACTACTGCATGTACATATGCAGTATGTACACTACTTGCACTGCTTGCAGTGCATGTGGAAAGATACTGCTTGCAAGTGGTGAATTCTTTTTGCGGCAGATGAAACATTTTGTAATTCCGATTACAGCAAGATCGAAATATATTTATGAATATATATATTATATTGACAAAATAGTTTTGTCAAAAGCAGAGGCGATTGCAAAAATTTCTGATATCCCCCAAAAAAACCTCTTTACGCGGTAAAAGTCTAGTGACGAAAACATTTCCATGCCACAAAATTTCTGATATCCAATTTTGTGACGAAATATATTAAATTTTTTATATATGTTAATTTATTATATACTAGGGGGCTCCGCCCCCTGCTCGCTTCGCTCGCCAACCCCCGCTCGTTTATTATATATGCCAAAAAAAAATGAATATACATACAAAGTAAAAAAAAAATTGGCATTCGGCACTGCGCAAATGTTATTTTTTAGGTGCAAAGAAGCTGAAGCTTTTTGCGCAAAGTGCGGAGTGCCAATTTTTTTTTTTACTTTGTATGTATATTCATTTTTTTTTTGGCATATATAATAAACGAGCGGGGGTTGGCGAGCGAAGCGAGCAGGGGGCGGAGCCCCCTAGTATATAATAAATTAACATATATAAAAAATTTAATATATTTCGTCACAAAATTGGATATCAGAAATTTTGTGGCATGGAAATGTTTTCGTCACTAGACTTTTACCGCGTAAAGAGGTTTTTTTGGGGGATCAGTATCCAATGAGCTTGAAAGATGAGGTAAACAAACAGGTCTCTGAACTCCTAAACGATGGTATAATCAGACCATCAAGGTCTCCATACAACTCCCCTGTATGGATTGTACCTAAGAAAGCAGACGCCTCAAAAGAAAAAAAAATATCGTATGGTCATAGATTACAGGAAATTAAACTTGGTTACTATAGCAGATAAATACCCTATACCAGAAATAAATGAAGTACTCGCTCAATTAGGTGACAACAAAGTCTTTTCCGTACTGGATCTTAAGAGTGGATTCCATCAAATTCCATTGAAAACATCTGACATAGAAAAAACTGCCTTCTCCGTGAATAACGGAAAATATGAGTTTTCACGACTCCCATTTGGACTAAAGAACGCGCCAGCAATTTTTCAGCGCGCACTAGATGACATACTTCATGAACATATTGGCAAAATATGCTTCATCTACATTGATGACATCATCATTTTCAGTAAAGACGACGAATCACATTTAGAAAATCTGGACAAAATTTTTCGAACTTTGCAAGAATCCAATATGAAATGTCATTTGGACAAATGCGAGTTCTTGAAGAACAAAGTCGAATTCCTTGGCTTTGTTGTTTCCGATAAGGGAATCGAGACAAACTCAGATAAAGTTGCAGCTATAGCTCAGTATCCCCTTCCAAAGACACTAAAAGACTTAAGATCATTTTTGGGACTTTCCGGGTACTACAGGAGATTCATTGAGAATTATGCTAAGCTCGCCAAGCCCCTTACCTCGCTTTTAAGAAGGGAAGACGGACGAGTGTCCAAAAAAATGTCGTCTAAAAAATCTATTTCGCTTGACAACCAAGCACTAGAAGCATTCAAAAAACTTAAAAGTAGCCTTATATCCAAAGATATAATACTCCGTTACCCAGATTTCAAAAAGGAGTTTCACTTGACAACCGATGCTTCCAACTTCGCAATAGGTGCAGTATTATCGCAAGATAAGCAACCTATTTCATTTCTCTCAAGAACACTATCCAAAGCGGAAGAAAACTACGCAGCTAACGAAAAAGAAATGTTAGCCATTATTTGGGCCTTAAAAAGCCTAAAGAACTACCTGTACGGTAAAGCGAAAGTTAAAATATTCACTGACCACCAGCCTTTGACTCACTCTTTGAGTAGCTGGAACGGAAACGCGAGAATCAAACGGTGGAAATCCTAACTAGAGGAATACGATTACGAGATATTTTATAAGCCGGGAAAAGAGAATGTGGCAGCATACCATTCCCAACCTTTCACAGACACGACATATACAGACAGCAGTACAATCCGGACGAACTATTATCCGACCTGAAAAATATCTAAATCCCTCGGTAATAGACGGTATCTACACGACCGAAGATATAATGTGGAAAATCCAACAATTATATCCAAGTCATTTCAAAAATTTTAAAGTACGTTTCACACAGACATCACTGCGGACGGCAGTCCGCGCTAGTGACGAAAGCAGCACGAAGGGTGCAAAGGCGACTAGTATCACTGCGGACGGCAGTCCGCGCTAGTGACGAAAGCAGCACGAAGGGTGCGAAGGCGACTAGCATATATACACAGGAAGAATGGAAAATTTGCTATGACTGTCCGATCAGGTCGAGTTATATACCGATCGAAAGGTATTAACTTAACTTACAAATGTGCATACTAAGACTTTTGGAAACTCACCTGGTTCGTGAGATAAACAGGTATAAGTGGGAGGGGCAAAATTTTGATGATTGGAGCTAATGGGGCCGTTGGAGCTTTTTTGAATTTTCTTTGAATTTTTTACAATTCTCATTAAAAATACGCGTCGAATGACACCTCGATCATCGAAATCGGACAACTGGTTCGAAAGATAATTAATTTTGAAATTTTTAGGGGCCTTCCGAAAATGAGATGAAAAGTCAGTTTGTCTGTTTGTTTGTTTGGATCAAATCGTTGATTTAGCTTAAATGTTTGAATGAGGACTTGTTCCTGTTAAAAAATCTAGAAACGTTTGTTCAACGACTTTTTCGAAAAATCGCTAGTTTAGCGGGAAATCGCTAAAAACCGCCAAACTTAAAACCCCCATAGCATCCAAACAATAGAAGCCACAGATGTGATCTATATATCGTTGAAAAGGTATTTTGAAGGGCTCTTAGGCATACCTTCGAAGTTTTATTTTTAGGTATATAGGTAAACAGCTACAGGTGAAATAAGGTATTTTTCTTCACATTTTGGCGGTTTTTGAGAAAACGCCGCTAACGATTTTTAATTTTCAGTATGTTGTAGTTTATAAAATTTCGCATTTTTTGATATATAAAACATAACTTATAGCCAAATGGTTTGGAAGATATAACCAGTTAACTGAAAATATACGTTTTCTTAGATTTGGAAGAGGACCCGTTTGTCTGTTTGGATAAAATCTTTCTTATAGCTTAGAAGTTTGAATGAGGACTTGTTCCCGCTCAAAAATCTAGAAACGTTTGTTCTACGACTTTTCCGAAAACTCGCTAGTTTAGCGGGAAATCGCTAAAAACCGCTAAAATTGACACCCTCATAGCGTCCAAACGATAGATGCTACAGATGTGATCTATACATCGTTGAAAAGGTAGATCGATGGGCTTTTAAGCATAGCTGTAAACTTTTTTGCTGAAGAACACAGGTAAAAAGCTACAGGTAAAAAAAATTATTATTCCTCACATTTTGGCGATTTAAGAAAAATTTGTATTTCAAATCACTTTTAAATATGGTATATGTTGAAGACAATTCCATTCCGCGTTTTTTGACATACAACACATATCTGTCAGAATTCGCTTGGGCAAGATATTACCTATTAACTGAATATATCATTTTTCTTTCCACTCCTGCTTGCTCACATGCAGTATGTACACTGCTTGCTTGCTGCGGAAGCATACTGCTTGCAAGTGGTGAATTCTTTTTGCGGCAGCAGCAACAAAGTGTCATTGCAGCCAGAGTTTGAGAACACTATTAGCTTTTGCGCTTGGCATGTTGGCATGCCATACAAATTTGACAAGTTATACTGTCAAAAAATATTGAAATTTACAAAATTTCTAATGTCTTATTCAAAAATTTCTGATATCCCATAAAAAAACCTCTTTACGCGGTAAAAGTCTAGTGACGAAAACATTTTCATGCCCCAAAATTTCTGATATCGAATTTTGTGACGAATAATATTAAGTTTTACTTATGAATAAAATAAAAAAAAAATTTTGCATTCGGCACTGCGCAAAACAGTCAGTTTTATTTGGTATGAAGAACTGAGGCATTTTAGCGCAATGTGCCGAGTGCCAAAATTTTTTTTTTATTTTATTCATAAGTAAAACTTAATATTATTCGTCACAAAATTCGATATCAGAAATTTTGGGGCATGAAAATGTTTTCGTCACTAGACTTTTACCGCGTAAAGAGGTTTTTTTATGGTATATATACACAGGAAGAATGGAAAATTTGCTATGACTGTCCGATCAGGTCGAGTTATATACTGATCGAAAGGTATCAATTTAACTTACAAATGTACATACTAAGACTTTTGGAAACTCACCTGGTTCGTGAGATAAACAGGTGTAAGTGGGAGGGGAAAAATTTAAATTATTGGGGCAAATGGGGCCGTTGGAGCCTTTTTGAATTGTTTTTAATTTTTTTACTATTCTTATTAAAAATACGCGTCGAAATCCGATTGCTGGTTCAGATAATTAATTTTGAAATTTTTAGTCGCCTTCCGAAAATGAGATGAAAAGTCAGTATGTTTGTTTGTCTGTTTGTTTATTTGGATCAAATCGTTGATTTAGCTTAAATGTTTAAATGAGGACTTGTTCCCGCTAAAAAATCGAGACACATTTGTTCTACGACTTTTTCGAAAAATCGCCAGTTTAGCGGGAAATCGCTAAAACCGCCAAACTTAAAACCCCCAAACGATAGAAGCTACCGATGTGATGTATATATCATATAAAGGGTATTTCAAAGGGCTATTAGGCATACCTTCAAAGTTTTTTTTTTAAGAAAATAGGTAAACAGCCACAGGTGAAATGAGGTATTTTTCTCCACATTTTGGCGGTTTTTGAGAAAACGCCGCTAACGATTTTTTTTCGACTATTTTCAATATGTTGTAGTTTGTAAAAATTCGCTTTTTTTGATGTACAGCTGCGGTCAAAAAAATAGTAGTGCTCTTTCTTTTACTATAACAGCTATTGTAAGTCAAGTCTTCAAATTTAAAAATTATATTTGGAAAGGTCATCTAAATTCCGTTTGAATGATGTATAACTTTCCTTAACCCATTAAGTACCCATTAAAATATTCGAATTTTAAAAAAGGTCTACTTTTTCAACTTTTTTCCTCGATTTTTTCCAAAAAATGTTGGGATGCAAAAACATTCTTCAAACAATTTTAGGAGTAACTGCAAAAGAAATTTTTCAAAAATATTTTTGCTAGTATTTTTTATAATTTTTTGAAAACTGCAAAAAAGGCACTTTTTGCATGAAAATGAGGAAAAATGGGTTAAAATGGTCATTTTTAGGATTTTCAAAAAATTATAAAAAATACTAGCAAAAATATTTTTGAAATAAGGTATTTTTTCCACATTTTGGCGATTTAAGAAAAATCTACACATCAAATCACTTAAAAATATGTAAAATGTTATAGGCAATTTGACATATAACACATATCTGTCAAAATTCGTTTGGACAAGATATTACCTATTAGCTGAATATACTTTTTACCTTTACACTACTGCATGTACATATGCAGTATGTACACTGCCTGCAGCGTAATGCGGAAATTACCTGTTAACTGAATATATACATTTTACTTAGAATGGGAATGGGACAGCAGCAGCAAAGTGTCATAGCAGCCAGAGTTTAAGAGTGCTAATAGCTTTTGCGCTGGGCATGTGTGTTTGTAAAGGGGACCAGTGATGCCAGACAGTTTATTTAGCTTGTACAAACAATAAACAAAGTTGACAAAGCTATACTGTTAAAAAATATTGCAATTTCAAAAGTTCTGATGTCTTATTAAAAAATTTCTGATATCCCATAAAAAAACCTCTTTACGAGGTAAAAGTCTAGTGACGTAAACATTTTCATGCCCCAAAATTTCTGATATCCAATTTTGTGACGAATAATATTAAGTTTTACATATAAATTATTTTAACCAAATTTTTGCATTCGGCACTGCGCAAAACAGTGAGTTTTATTTGGTATGAAGAATTGAGACATTTTAGCGCAATGTGCCGAGTGCAAAAATTTTGTTAAAATAATTTATATGTAAAACTTAATATTATTCGTCACAAAATTGGATATCAGAAATTTTGGTGCATGAAAATGTTTTCGTCACTAGACTTTTACCTCGTAAAGAGGTTTTTTTATGGGTTAGTAAAAGACTTGACCAACACAACAGACCAAGAGGAACAAATCCTCAAAACACACAATAGGGCTCACCAAAATGCGTTAGAAAATAAAATTCAGCTATCAGAGGAATTCTACTTTCCAAAAATGAAACAGAAAATAGCAAGCATAGTAAAACAGTGCAAGATTTGTAAAGAGACGAAATACGATCGCCATCCACCTAACCCAGAGATTAGAGAAACGCCCATACCAGAATACCCCGGACACATAATTCACATCGACATCTACTCGACTGAACGATACCTCGTACTCACATCAATAGACAAATTTTCCTTGTTAGCAAAAGCACAAATTATAAAATCAAAAGCAATAGAGGACATTAGGACGCCACTTCGCGATATAGTTTTCTATTTTGGCGTGCCAAAATTCATAGTAAAATTCTGAATCAATACGATTTATGTAAGTTGACCAACTGGGAATGCAAATTTATAAAACACCCCCCAATAAAAGCACAGTTAACGGACAGATTGAACGATTTCATTCAACACTCTCTGAAATAATGAGATGCTTGAAAAGAGATCAAACTCATAGGAGCTTTGAAGAACTTCTTGATCGAGCCGTTTATGAGTATGACTACTCAATTCATTCGGTAACGAAGAAAAGGCCATTAGAAGTTTTCTTTGGCAGAAGAGTTACCACTGACCCTACGCAATACGAACAGGCAAGACTGGACAACATAGAACAACTGAGACGTAAACAGACCGAAGACCTAATAGACCACAATAGCAGAAGGAAACCAATTCGAACCTATGAGGCAGGAGAAGAAATATTTGTGAAAATAAATACAAGATTAGGTTCAAAGCTATCAAATAGATTTAAAAAGGAAATAGTAAAGGAGGACAAGAACACTACAATACTAACAGAATCGGGACGTACAATACATAAGAGCCATATTAAAACTTAAAATTCAATAAATCAACAGACAACTAGAAGACAGATTAAATCAACTGACCAAAATTTTTAACGATATTGCAAATTCAATAAAAAGAGACTCACTTATGAGTAACGAATTGGCCATCAGTTTTCAGAATCAAGTTCGACTTATTAAAGAAGAAGTTGTTAATATAAAATACGCCATCCAATGGGCGAAACTAAACATGATCAACACATTCCTGTTGAGTGAAAATGAAATAAACATAATAAATAATCAATTTCAAAATGGCCATATGCCACCATTAACTACCGAAGAAATGTTAGAATTCTCAGATGTCTCCATTTTACACAATGGAACGACACTCATATATTTAATTAAGATACCGAATTTAGAAACAACAACTTTCCAAAACTATGTAATAAAACCTATAATTAAACCGAATGGCATTGTTAACCTACCGGCAAGCGAAATATTTGAAAACAAAAGTAAAAAAGAAATGTTTGGTATTAAAGGTCAATGTAAGAATCTTTACAATATAAAAATAAGTTAGAAGATTTAAGTCAGAATAGTTGTTTGCCAAAATTACTTAGAGGAGAGCAGGCAATGTGTGAATTCACCAACGCAGATCATATATCCACACTGGAGGAGATCTTAGCAAACGACTTCAATGGCACCATAACCTGGCCAGGCAACGCGAAGCAGATAAAGGGAACCTATTTGATTAAATTCTGGAACGAGACAATAATCATCAACGGCAAAGAGTTCAGGAACACCGAAATACAAGTCGCTGAACCGGGCATACCGCTTATCCAGATAGCTCCAGTGGAGATCGAACGCCTACGAATCTTATCGCTGAAAGCGCTAGAAGGGCTCCATATAGACAACACCGAAAAACTGCAGAAACTTCAAACACACTCATCTGTAAACAGGATAGCATTCATCGCATCAATAGCATCTCTAGCAATCCTAACAGTTACTCTTCATTGGTGTAAGGGTTGAAAGAAGACAATAAACCTACAACTTGGGAACATCAAAACCCGAAATACCCAAGATGACACCGACTCCCCCAGCAACCATATACCAGCCGCCAAATACGCAATTTAACAACATACCATTTTTCTAAATACACTTGAGGACAAGTGTAAATCTAAGGGGGAAGAGTTAAGAACGAAAATATTGAAATGCTCTAAAACTGCAACTGCAACAACATCCGGCCGTCAGGTGCAGTAGCCCCAATATCGCTGAGCCCAGCGTCTGGACAACTTCCCGCACGAGCAACCAACTTCCCGCACGCGCAACCCAATTGTCGAAATTCTCGGAACATTTGGCAACAAGTCAGGTGCTCCAGAATTGTCGCAACGCGTCGCTGCCAATTCACCAAGCTCTCTTAGGGATCTTATTAGCTTAGCTTAATTAGTCTTAAAATTGTAACAACGAAGAACAGTCCGATTGGACTAAATAAAAGATTAATTTTTTTATAAAATAAAACTTATAAAAATTTAACTTATACACTGCAATTAAGTTTTAATTTTAGGAATAGATGTCTCAAGTTATCGAAACATAGGGCGCCCTATTCTGTGGCTTTAAAAATACTTCGGACAAGATCGCAATGTTTCGAGCACTGGGAGCGACTTGCAACGCATTACGAGGTTGAATTTGATTTGAACGACCAAGGCACATGGAAAAACCGCTGACTATACCTGCTATAAATAGAAAATCACATAATGGATACATTGAACAGACACACCAAATCAGAACACGGGACTTTTATAAAACACTTAGCCGTAGCCTTAACGAAAACAATTACTTCAACGATTATGTCAGTGTCAACTACAGTCGTCGCCATAACTATTTTGACAAAACGATGCGCAACGCTTAGCGTTGTATTTTGACGAATTGTTACATGTATCAGCTCTCTTATTGTGTTTACCGTTAAGTATATGATTGCATAAAGTAAATTGTAAATTGTCTTCCTAGTTGAATTTTCCTTCTTCTTAATATGCTTATTATTCTCATTCATATGCTGAGTTTGGCCGAAGAAAAGTATTTTGTTACATCTTGCATTTAGTTTGCATAAAAAAACCTCTTTACGAGGTAAAAGTCTAGTGACGAAAACATTTTCATGCCCCAAAATTTCTGATATCCAATTTTGTGACGAATAATATTAAGTTTTACATACAGACGTGTGCGAAATAATAAGAACACTCTTTCTTTTACTGTAACAGCTATTGTAAGTCAAGTCTTTAAATTTAAAAAATATTTTTGGAAAGGTCATCTAAATTCCGTTTGAATGATGCAAAACTTTCCTTAACCCATTAAGTACCCATTGAAATATTCGAATTTTAAAAAAAGTCAACTTTCAAAACTTTTTTCCTCGATTTTTTCCAAAAAATGTTGGGATGCAAAAACATTCTTCAAACAATTTTAGGAATGACTGGAAAAAAAATTTTTCAAAGATATTTTTGCTAGTATTTTTTATAATTTTTTGAAAATCCTAAAAATGACCATTTTAAACAATTTTTCCTCATTTTCATGCAAAAAGTAGCTTTTTTAGGATTTTCAAAAAATTATAAAAAATACTAGCAAAAATAGCAATTTTGGACTGCCGTTCGCAGTGACGAAACCATTTCAATGGTAACAATGCATTGTTACGGCTTATCTTAGTTGAGAGACTATTATTGCTGATAAGCTTTTTTTTCGTTTAAAAATTTCGCTCATTTACTAAAAGAGTGACATACTTACATAAGTCGAAAAACACGATTTTTGAGTGAATGATGCAGAAATGTTCGCAATGTGACAATCTATGTTGTGTACAAATTTCATCATCCGATCTTTAATACCGAGAGTCAATGCAATCGTTGACTAGAAACGATTCTTTATGTTTCATAAAGCTCAGTTGTTTTTTCTCAAATTTACAAGTTTGGCCGCTTTTCAAAAAACACAGGCGACACTTGAATACTTTAAATGCGTTTATCTCGAAACGCCATTTTTTGAGATAACCCTCACTCTTCTAGTAAATGAGCGATTTATTTAATATGAGTAAAACAAAGGAATTGATTGAATCTATTAAAAATGAGATTATAGTGAAGTATAACTTTGGTATTTCAGTACAAAATATCAGTGAATTATACAATATTTCACGTGAAACGATCTATTATCTAATAAACAAATATAAAAAAAACCCACACGACAAAAAACGCTGCACGTTGTGGCAGACCACGTAAGACAACTGCCAAGACAGAAAAATATATTCTACGGCAGTTTAATCAGGACGTCTTGAAAACTCCTCGATCGGTTGCCAAAGAACTCGAAGAAGCAGCAAATGTCGATGTGAAGACAATGCAAAGAACTTGCCGGAATAAGTTAAAGCGTCTTGAGTTTGCCAAAAAATATATCGACAAACCAGATTCAGGTGGGAATGTTTTGGGAATGCGTCGCCTACAATGGCTTAGGAGATTTAGTTCCTGTTGATGGAATCATGGAAAAAGGCAAATATTGTAATGTGTAAAACGATCACGCATTCCCTTCTGGAGATAAATTGATTGGGGAGACCTTTATATTCCAGCCAGACAACGCCCCGGGTCATAAAGCTAAACTTATTACCCAATTCTTGAGGGATGTTGGGGTTAACACTATGGACTGGCCGCTGCAGAGCCCAGATTTCAACATTATTGAGAATCTCTGGGCGTATATAAAAAGAATGCGGAGTTCAAATTTGACAAGGAGCCGCGGGGATAAAATATCAGAGGTAAAAGCACTCTGGAGAGAGATTCCATTGTCATATATCGAAAGCTTGGTGGAGTCTGTGCCGGGACGTCTGCGAAAAGTAAAATAGATACAAGGGGAGGATATATATTTTATTAAATAGTTGTTTGAAACATTTAATTCTATTTTTTTTTTACATTTTAATAAAATGTTAAAATACTTACGCCACCGTTAATTTGTGAATAATCCATTTTCATTTTATAACTTATACACTTATCTTACTTTTTGTTCATATTGTTAATAGCTTAATACTCTACCTACCTACCATAAATAAAGTTTCTCCTTTCAACAAATAAAAAGTTACATCCGAATATGTTGTGCATTATTTTTGTCAAAATAGTTAAGCCGATGACTGTACATCTCTAACATTTTTAAAGCCAGAACAGAGACACTTTAGCTTGGTTACAAACCTCACATATTAGATGAGAATTGTAATCGGTGCAATTTAATGGTGCGTCAGGATGTATTGAATTTTGCGCAGTTTGCCCGATACTGGCGGAGCTGAGAGTCCGAGCATGGGGAAAGCCGAAACTAACAGAAACTGAACTTCGAGATATTTTCAATGGTGCCAATTGGATCGTACTTGCTCATTATGTGTCACAGGCGATGATATACAGAAATAATATATTATCAGGTTCCTTTTAAGTTAAATAAGTAATAAATTGTAATTTACAGGGTATCCTACAGTCGAGCTTTCTCGACAGCGGGGGTAGGCGAGCGAAGCGAACAGGGGGCGAAGCCATCTTCTTTTTTAATATTTTATATGTAACACTTAATATTATACGTCACAAAATGGGATCTCAGAAATGTTGGGGCATGAAAATGTCACTAGACTTTTACCTCGCAAAGGTATTTTGATAAGTTATTTTATACAAAAAATCATCTCTTATTTGTGCCAATTCCATGAGCTTGGCTGTACATACATATTTATGTACGAGTATATCCATAGTGATGTGCAAAATGTTGTGTTTTATTAGATCGGCTCTAAACTCCTGGTTATGTTTATAAAATCACTGGCAACTTCAGGTATCAGTGGAAAATATTAATAAAGATCGAATATTTTTTAAAAGTTTTTTATTCCGATTTTTTTTCAATACGCACATTGTTTTTTCCACTAAAAATGGAAATTTGATGTGTGTGTTAATACAGTGACTTTCAATATGCTTTGTTATTAAAGTGTATGTAGCTATACATATAGATAAATATTTAGCTATTCAAAATTCGATTTGCACGAGTATCAGGGGTGCCATAGAAATCGCTTTCGCTATAATTTCACTTAAATTTCATACAAATTTAGGTGAAATTCAAGCGAAAGCGATTTCTGTGGCACCCCTGTATGAGTCTGAGTGCATATCGTGTGATAAAATTTACACTGATACAAAAATTACATCATTACACTCTGTCTTATATCAAATGTATTAAATCTTGTTTAATTATTTAAAAAAAAATGTTCTATACATATGTGTAATTGTGTGTAATTTTGTTGGTGTGGATTGTTTACATATGTATATGTATGTAACTCTGGGTGCAAACTTAAGTATGGCTGCATTCAAACTTAAGCGTCTCTGAGTGCTCGTGAGTTTCATTCAGTTCTCTGAGTGAAACGAATTCAGTTATTCGGTTTCATCGTATTGAAAACTAATTTTTGACATTAATTTGAGTACTCAAATGAACGGCATCGAGTGAACGAGAAACGAACGAAATGAATGAAGCAAAAACTGCCCGAGCACTTAAAATACAAACTATATTTGTTTTAAATAATTTATATGTAACAGCTAATATTGTTCGCCACAAAATTGTATAACAGAATTTTTGGGGCATAGAAATGATTTAGTGAATAAATTTTCACTTTAAATAAAAATAAACAAAAACTACGGCACTTATCCCCCTTACTCGTTTTTTTCGGTTATTTCGTGATTCGATTCACTCTGCCGTTATTGAATCTGAAGATTTTGGTTTCAATTTATTCATTCAATTCAATAGAAGGCGCAGCCGAACTCATTCATTTCATTTGAGCATGAATGTCTCATTTGGCGTTTTGAATGCAGCCATGCAGACCTCTAGTATGTACGTATGTATTCCGAATTTAAACTCAATATTTGTACTCACATATCATATACCACATACACAATTAGGGTGTTCACTTGACCCTAGCAGCGTTGCAGGTTGAAAACGTTGCAAGCTTGCTGCGAGAACAGCGCGTCACGTGCAACGCGTTGAACATATTTAACAAAATGTAAACAAAAAACAGCCCACTGTGATTATGTGCAATGCTTTCCACATAAAGCGCTGTTCTCGCAGCAAGCTTGCAACGTTTTCAACCTGCAACGCTGCTAGGGTCAAGTGAACACCCTAAATGTGTTTATATCAGTGGTGTTCAATAGCATATTATAAAATATATTTTCCCATAACATTTGATAGGGAACCACAAATTTTTGACATTACTGACTTTTAAGCATACACTTAGCCCAATATTTGTTCGAAACTAAAAAAATTGTTTTCAGGTAATGAGAGCAGTTATTTTGGAATCAAATCTAAATATAACCATTATTTTCTCGTACTTTTGTACAACAGTATGACCACAGTACAACACGAAAACAAAAAAATAAGCGCGAAAGCCAGATTATAAATTATTCGTACACCACAGAAGGAGGCGTGGGAGACCCCATAAAGCAGCGGTGGGCACGCAGTGGCTCCAGGAGCAGCGACTACTCCCAACTATTTTTCTGCCTATTCGGCGCCGTGAAGTCGCACAAAAGACTTAATGTTGATGTTGTTGTAATTGTTATTGTTGTGCTCCCGAATTCAGATTTCATGCCCATCGCTGCCATATAGTATATAAATCTTGATTAACAGCCGAGTCCGACTGGCTGTCCGCATGAACGAAAGAATCTAAGAGATATTAAGAGTTAGGAGCACTAAATCTGGAATGTAGACTCCCTATAAAGTCAGGCAAATCGAGTTTATTTTAAAAAATCTATCCGCCCACTGTGGTGGGCGTAATTCGAAAACAACTGACATCACCTTTAATTTTGGGTGTAAAGGTTTTTATAAACACAGGTGTGGAATCATGCTTAAAAACTACTCACCAACTTTCAAAAATTAAGCAATAGTGAAGATATCCACAATTTTGTGTCAAGCTTTCAGTGTTTGCAGCAAGCAAAGAGAAGTAATGGTTAGGTAATGGACGGTACTACCTTTATGTATGTACATATGTATGTATACCGAATTTGCTAGCATCAGCCTAATCGATGGATTGGTCTTATTAATCAGTTCGTAATTCACACAGTCGAGCGAAAAAAAAGGGTCTACTCCGTTGGGTGCTGAACTTTTTTGATTTATTAGCTTTTTTTTTAATTAAATTGAATGTATGTGTTCCTGGGTTCGAGAAAATTTAAAGACGTCGTGCAATCTATTGCTTTGTCGATAATAAAGGATAAGTAAGAAAATTGTTGCTGTTTCTAGTTTGTGATTTAATTAAGCATGCTTAAAGTTCAGTATGATTCAGTTGGGTTTTGATTCTTTTGTTCTACACATATCAATGGGATTCCGGAAACAGTTTTAGATTTGGTTTAGATTAGTTTTAGATTTCGGCTGATCCATATAAAATTTTCAGCGTGCCCAGAGCAAATCAGGGAAATGTGGTCGTGCTAATAGATTTCGTGATATCTGCTCTGAGGCAGATTTCGTTTTGCTTTCGATTTGGTTTCGTTTTCATTATTTGTGTGACATTTGGTGTATTATTTTTAGTTGTCAATCAGCTGCTGTTTTAGATTTGGCTAAAAATAATCTAAACCAAATCTTAAACTGTTCCCGGAATTCCATTATTAAGGTTCTGTTCTGTTTGCTCCTTTGCTTTGACGTGTAGAATTCTTTTGTTTAAACTTTAAAGTATTTATTTTGCATGTGCAGCTCTCTAGTATGTACAGTCGTCGGATAAAGTATTTTGACAAAACTAAAGTTAAATCTACTCATAATTTGAACTTACTTTATGTAAAGTTTGGCATCAATGGAAAGGTCACTTAAATTCCGATTGAATGATACAAATCTTTCCTTAACCCATTGAAAATTTTGAATTTTTGAAAAAGTCCACTGTTTTGACTTTTTTTCTCAGTCTCAAACAAAAAAATGTTTTGATGCAAAAAGTTTTTTTAAACTATTCTAATAGTGACTGCAAAAAATGTTTTTAAAAATAGCTAGTATTTTTTTGTGATTTTTTGAAAATTGTTAAAAATGACTGTTTCAGCCACTTTTTCCTCCTTTTCATACCAAAACTTTTCTGAGATCATCCCATACAAAAAATCATAAAAAATAATACAGAAGAGATTTTTGAAAAAAAAAGTTTGCAGTCACAACTAGAAATGCTTAGAGAAACTTTTTGCATCAAAACATTTTTTGTTCGAGACCGAGAAAAAAAGTCAAAACAGTAGACTTTTAATGTAATTTATGATATTGGGTTGCCCGGAAAGTAATTGCCGATTTTTCATACAGACGGTGTTGATAATTTTTTTGAACAGCTTGTGACTATTTAATTGTATTTTTTCTTTTGTCAGCTATAAGCTGTCACTTTTAGCTTGCTTTAGAAAAAAAATGCGCGAAATTTTGTTTACATTTCTCTTTTTTTTTTTTAATCTCCAGAACGCAATTTGATAAACCAATTTCGACACCGTCTTTCTTTTAAGGCTTTGTCGTCATACAAATCACGCAACTTTTTAGCAACCTGCTCTGCGTTTTTTCCTTTACGGAAATAATAAAATACAATATGACGAAAATGCTCTTTTGTGGGCACCATGTTAAAATTGGCGCCAAAAAAAGAAATGTAAACAAAATTACGCGAACTTTTTTTCTAAAGCAAGTTAAAAGTGACAGCTAATAACTGACAAAAGAATAAATACAATTAAATAGTCACAAGCGGGTATGAAAAATCGGCAATAACTTTCCGGGCAACCTGATAAAAATGAACCACAACGGCCTTATGAACCCAAAAGTAAATATTATAAGTAGACTTTTACAAAAATTCAAAATTTTTAATGGGTACTTAATAGGTTAAGGATAGTTTGTATTATTCAAATCGAATTTAAATGACCTTTTCGTTGATGCCAAACTTTACTTAAGTAAGTTAAAACTATGAGCAGATTTAAGTTTAGTTTTGTCAAAATACTTTATCCGACGACTGTATGTATATCTACGTAAACATACATATAAATAGATCTAAATCTGTGTCTGTCTCTTAATTATTGGCCATTTATCATAATACTTATTGTTAACAGAACATTATTTGTATCTTGGCTTTTCAGTTCTTTGCTTTCATTGATTTGCAACTCTATTATTAATGACAATCATGTATATTTGGATATTCAGTTTATATATTGTATGTAATGTAACTAACATACATAATTATATTATATATTATTTAAAATTATATATGCATATATAAATATGTGTATGTATTGTATATTATATGTATAAATTATTTAAAAACAAAAATTTAGCTTACGTCTAAGGCTAACACTCTTAAGGCGACAAAAAAAAAAGGTTTAAATAAGGCGCAGTTCATTGTTTGCTCAAAGGTAAGGTTCAACAGGTATGTATGTATGTATATAAGTATTCATATGAAATATATTCGATATAAAAAAAAGGATAAACAAACGTGTTCTCACAGCTACTCGAATTTGTATCTAACAATGAATTAATTCGCCACAAGATCGTGATTAATCTTAGCCTAATACTATAAAGTACACATGAGCAGAATATATACATTTGGCGACCGATACAATGGTAAACGTTCTGTAGCATCGTTCATTGTTCTCCACCCGAGTGTAGCCTAGAACTCCTTCAGGCTGCCGCACCGCTTCAGCTTACTGAGTCGCTTAAGACTAGCGCTCAGCATACTGCCACCAGAAGCTAGTCTCTGGCCATCCGTCCGCAAATTGGAGTTGCTCAGACCAGTTCTGCGTTCGCGGTCGCATTGTGTGAGCGTAGCCCGGAAGCGAACACGTCCATGCCGCTGATCATCAACACGTCGCCACAGCTCCATTAAAGGTGGGTGGTGCTGGTGGTGGTGGTGCTGGTGCGGGTGCTGCTGCAGCGTACAGCAGCACACCGACTCCTGCGATTATAACTTCTTCTCCCAGACCACGATATGAGCATCGTTCGAGTTGGCCGTCAGAGATGAGCAGCTTCCAGAGCTGCTGTTCAGACCTGCAGCACCAGCCGATCCGCTCATACCGGACGCATTCTTGTGGCCAGGCGAACTGGCGTTGCTGTTGTACCACACATGTCGCCAGTAGCCCCGACCTCCCATTAAGGTGATCACGGTCCGTGGTCCGTCAGCGTTTTGTTGCTGCTGCTGCTTTGAATTTTGCTTTTGTTTCCGTTTTAGTGTTGCCACAGCTGCTGGTGCAGCCTGCTTATCGGAAGAAGATGCCTGCACTTGCATCGCCTTATATCCATCTTCAGACTTTGGCTGGTGAATATCGGCGGTGGTCATGAGACCGTTCTCGGATATGTTGCCTAGGTCGCTGCCCGTACCAGACGTCTTATGGCTGGCGCTGCTACTGTTACGAGAAACGGATCGTCCCCCAAAGAGGCGTATTCCCATACTCTCCTCGCTGCCGGACGAAGTGTACAAGCTGGACGATTTCGAGTCCACTGACCAGTTGGACAAGTCCAGCGAACGCGGTCGAGCAGCTTTCATGCGTAGTCGCCGGTCCAGAGTGCACACCTTGCCGGGTATGGAGGCAAGCTCGGGATCGGAACGCCTTATGCCCTCGTACATCATATCCATGAGGTTGCCCTGCGTTCCCTCCTCAGCGTCGTAGTCCTCCTTTACGAAAATCAACTTCCCATATAGTCCATATACATCGCAGTAGCCGTGCTCCCCATGTTGTGAAATTGTGCTCGTGTTTGAATGCAGTCCCGCACTCACTACGCCTGTCATTGCTGAGCCCAGTCCTCGAGGTAGGGTCTTGGACAGCCGTGAACCTGCATCTCCACCACCGACGCCAGAAGTTACTCCTCCCAAATCACGAAAGCGCTTGCGATGAAAAGCAGGCGAGTTGGCCAGTGAGGCGCGTATCTTGGCGGTGAAACTTTGGTCCTGCGAATGTTGCTTGTCCAACTTGGAACTACGCGGCGAGGACCTGGACAAAACCGATTCTGGTGGGGCCTCGGAGCTCAGTTCTCGGTCACGTGGCATGCAGGTGACAGGTGTGGTCGACACAGAGATTGAACAATCGTTGTTCTTATGCAAATCACGCCGTAATATGACTGTACTTTCGTCTAGGTCGGCTACAGACAGCTTCTTTGGATCAGAATCGATGGCAGCCAGCTGCAGATCGTCGCTAACGCTGGGAACAGTGGGCACTAGTGGAGCAGAGATAGCAGCGCCGACCGTTGGTTTATAAGCCGGATAAGCCTTTGGTATGAGCGGCAATAGGAAGGTGATGGGGCCAAAGTGAGCGTGACACGACATACTGATGCCACCGCTGATGATCGGCACGCCCTCGAGGCGGGGCAACGGTATTGTAACAGCAATTCCCACATTAGTTCCTACCCAGAGCAGTCCCTTGCATGCCATCATGGCGGTCACGTAGATCGAGCTGTTGTTCAGTGGCTGCTCTTTCTTGCCGTCATTGCGCAGCACGCTGGAGGCTATATTGATATCCTGTAGGTGCTTGAACGTCTCGGTGTGATAAAGACAGAGCATCGTCGAGTTTTTTAGAGAAATCCAGAGTCCGATGCCTGAATGCGCCATTAGATTGACCTGCTGACTGGCGCCATGTTGCACCTCAAAGCTGCGCTGCAGCTCCCCATTGAGGGCATTGAGGACGTAGACACGATTGGCGCACGAGGCGTATATATTCATATTGATGGGCAACAGGCTTGGCACCGGCATTCCGCTATCACCAAGTACAACTTGCTGCGGATCGCGCAGCTGCCAGACACCGTCACATGATCGCCTATAGATCAGCACTAAGGCATTAGAGAGCGACACATAGACTGCCTCGAAATGAAAGAGAATGCGCTGTACTGCGCCCGGTACTGAATAGCTTCCGAGTTGTTCCTCCTGTTCTGGATTGCGAGCCGAGTAGACTAGGAGCTTGCGACTATCCGTACCCAGCCAGACAAGATCGCCCAACAGGCTGTTGTGCTCAGAACGTGTTCGGCACGGATCTAGTCCTTTAACAAACTCTAGTGCAGTCACTTGCGTCTCCACCAGATCAAAGGCGCCAGCTTCGCGCAGGTTGCCCGCCTGTTGGGGATGCTGGGCCAACACGGTAATATGAGACGAAGTGCCATCGCTGCTGCACATCCACAGGTAGTTGAGCTGTTTATGGCGACGTCGCGCATTTCCGCTCTGTTTTGTGTCATTGGCGATGCTATAGTAACATCCACAGCGTACCTAAAGGAAATTGGAAAATGGAAATCGTTGATTGATTGATATCTATTTATCTGCTAGCTTGTCACCTACCTCCGTTTGATGCTGTGAGCGGTAGACGGGCATTGCCTTGACGAAGAGCGGCATTTTGCGCGATTGCTTCTGCTGGACGGCCTCCTGCAACTGTTGCTGCTCGTAAGTGAGCAGCGTGGACTGAAGACTGGCCGACAGTTGCTGTGGACTGTAGGAATTGGGACGCGGATGTGACTGAGAATGATGTTGTGATCCCGACGAGGCCAAAGAACGTTCCCAGGCTGGTGAATTGTTTGGATCGAGAGCCAGTTGAGCCAACCGCAACTCAGTAATCCATTCCTTCTTCACACTTGGCGACTGCGTTTGGAATGTGAAGGTCTCCTCCTTGCCGGACTTGTGGCGACCAATTAGCTGTAAACAGCAAGAGTCCACCCAGGCCATCTCCTCGTCCTTCTGCTGAATGGAGCCTTGTATCGCATTAAGCACGTTGCGCGTTGTATTCGAGTTGAGCTCCTTGTAGCTGCCCTTCAAACTGCCTACCAAGTCGTGTATTCGCGAGATCACCTCGTAGTCAAACATTAGGGTGCTCATTTCATTGCACAGGTTATCCGCCCCGTTCGTCAGCTGCGCGGCTGGCGAGCTATGAGCATCCCCGGCGGTACATGGCCCCAGGCCACTGAGGCCTCCAGGTTGCGCATGACTAGAGAGTGTTGCAGTGTTCGCATTGCCGTGACTAGTGTTACCTGTGCTGCTATTGGACTTGAGGCTGCCGCCACGATTCAAACCTGCAAGAAAGTCACACACTCATGTTAAATAGAGAAAATAACAAAAACTAGTGGGCGGTGCATACTCGACTGTCGGAGACCCCGTACTTACTATGACAAAGCAAACACTGCTTAAAATAAAATAATATAAATCGCTACAAATATTAATATAGGTATGTAATAAAAGTAAATATTCTGTCGATTTGGTTTACATATCGCTCATTTACTAAAAGAGTGACATAAGTCGAAAAACACGATTTTTGAGTTAATGACGCAGAAATGTTCGCCATGTGACAATCTATGTTGTGTACAAATTTCATCATCCTATCTTTAAAACCGAGTGTGAGAAGAGTATATGTCGTTTTTTCATTTCCAACGATTCGACTTTATTAAAGCAGGCCATCCACAGTCGAATTTGTTGGACGAACTGTTCGTCGAACAAGAATTACATTTGCCCACTAACTATTTCAAACATTGCTTGCAAACATCATTTGTTGAAAATTTTCAGAGAATGAACATGTCATCGGATAACGATACAATAATTGCCTTGATGGCCATACATATTTATTTAAAGAAAAAAAGAAAAAGGAGCAAGCGCAAAAAAGGAAGCACAGTATGTGGATGAAAGAATGGTACGCGAATCGCCAAAAATTCACCCATACCAATCTTTTGATTTCATCAACTGAGGACTCCTGGTCATACAGAAAATGTAGTTCATGGAAGAACCAGATGTTTGGCTTATAAATATCATCCACTCCAGCGCCAGATCTTTCGCTCCCTTTCACCTTTTTTTTAACAGTCTCAACAATTGTCTCTTCATAAACTTCTTTGTATTTATTAAATAATACTATACGTCCCACGATTTGTTTCGCATATTCTTGTTTTTGTATGCCTCGTTTTTTGCTTGCTGGCTCGTTTTGCAGACAATGAATGAAGTCTAGTAAAAATTGCTTCGACATTTTTGACATGTGCTTACGCTACGAAAACTTTTGACAAATGGTGTTTGTGCCAACACTGCCATCCATTATCGAATTGTTGAATCGAACACACGAAAAATAGAATCAGTTCTATTTTTCTCGAACAAAACGTACAACACGAAATTTAGACACGAACACTACCACCAACGACGAATATTTCGTCGAATCGAACACGTTCGTCAAACAAATTCGACTGTGGATGGCCTGCTTAACTCAAAATAACGATATATCTCAGTTGCAATGCAATCGTTGACTAGAAAAGATTCTTTATGTTTCATAAAGCTCAGTTGTTTTTTCTCAAATTTACAAGTTTGGCCGCTTTTCAAAAAACACAGGCGACACTTGAATACTTTAAATGCGTTTATCTCGAAACGCCATTTTTTGAGATATGTCACTCTTCTAGTAAATGAGCGATATCTCAAACAACAAAAAAGTTTTTAATACTAAGACTTGATAATCGACTGATCGTTCCTATGGCAGCTATATGATATAGTGGTCTGATTCAAAATCTAAAACAAACTCGATCTGCTTACAATATAGACGAACCTACATACCAAGTTTGGAGTCTCTAGCTCTACTAGTACCTGTGATCTAGACGCTCTTACAGACGGACATGGCTATATCGACTTGGCTATTGATGCTGATCAATTATAATAGACCCCAGTTCTTTTCTTAAGTACGGGGTCTAAAAAGCAAACTTACTTGCTGTTAGTATTCTGGAGAGAGTTGCCGAAGTGCTGTTATCCACGATGTCGACATCATTCACTGGGAACATCCATTTGAAAGTGAGCTTTTCTGTAGCACCAAAATCGTGCGACTGCTTGGGAGCAACAGACACGCAGATGACCTTATCGTTGAGCAGGAGCAGGCGTCGCTGCTTGCACTTGATTATGAAACCAGCCTGGTTGAACTCCATGTGCGTGACATTGTCCTCCCGCAAAAGGTAGCGGGCCCGATTCCCACTGTTGTCGCTGACGTTGTTGAGGGAGCGGGTGTTGAAGGTGCCGCTTATATGACCAAGCATTTCCTTGAATGCCTGATACTGTTCTGCTTCACGCTTGCTCTCGTTCAGTAGCTCGGCAAGCAACTCCAGTTGGGAGAGCGCCAACTGAAGGGACATGCGATCGTGATGGCCCTGGGGCGTATACTTTAGTAGGTCCTGTAGAAAGAGTATGAACTGTGGAAAGCGCTGCACCGGCTTAACCATTAGGCCGAAAAAAGAGAGACGATCGTGGGCGCTAATCTGCTTCACCTTGAAGAAATCGGCCAGCGCCGATTTGCGCTTCTCCTCCATTTTGGCCAACTCCATGGCGGCCGAAAAGTTATTAATAAATCCAGAATAAATCTCCAATAATTGTGGCTTGCCAAAGGCACTCACAAAACAGTCTCCGATCTTCTCATCCCGATCCCAGTTGCGCACACATTCTGCCAACGAGATGCGAAACAATTTGTGCGAGTGGAGAATGTCCGGCAAGCAATGAAACAGAGTGGCGATTTTTGCCGAATTTAGCACTGGTGGGCTGCACTCTTCGAGTGGCTTTTTGTAATCCTGCGAAGAACAGTGATATAGAGAGAGAGAGGGAGAGAGAGATAGTTAGTATATTTGCAAAACGATGTTCTTCTTTTGATGTCAATTGTTTACCAAAAGTAGACTGATCGTCGTTTGAATTCTGAATTTTGCATGGTTTTTCTAATTGTTGTTTAACTAATTTGTCGACTTTTTATTTTACAAGGGAGTAAATGATAGTTTTAATATTAAAGTGAATGTGCACAATTTACATATGGCGTTATGTTAGTGATGGTATTGAAGTTGTTTATGACGGAGAGTGGCGGCACATGACGTGAGAATTGAATGGCATGTAAAAAGAAAACAAATGTGTTGACATGAGAGTTAGCATTATTATATGGGGTTAGAGTCATAGCGAGTTACTATAAATTAAAAAGTAATCGAACATTCGGGGGAAACTTTACAGTGCCTCTAAGGGTGTCATGAGAATTAACTAAGGTTTGTGTGTGAGCCACGACTTTACAGAAAAATGACACAAATTACAATAAATTCATAAAGGAAAATTTACAAGAAACAGAAAATAAAAGAAATAATTATTACACATTAAGAAGTATATATAACTTGATCAGCTTTTGGACACACAATTCCCGTTTACAAGATGGCTTACAAATTGCTGGTAGCAGATCCTGATGAGGATAAAATTTTGGAATTGGATGCGGACAAGGTATGTCTGGTAACGGACACATTCAGCAAGGCGGAGATGTATCTCGAGTCCAATACTAAGCAGGGATACATTAAGCTCAACGCACCTGGACTATATAACTTCCAGTTGCCTGAGCCCGGGTGTGTAGGTGATGTCACCACGCAAAACGAGGATGATTCAACATTAACGGAAAACTGGACAAAGGAGGTAGTTGATGAGATAAACTTGATAAAAGCCCAAGATGGGAATCAGCTAGGCCAGCTGCACAGGGATTCCAGCACAGGTGAGCTGTACATGCTGTTTCCACTTGAGGTTGATGTGCTGCTGAGCCCTGACTCATCAAATCTCATTTCGGTTGACTCCGCAATGACACTTGGCCAAAGTGATGATGATGATGATGCTGAGGACGCGTCGCAGACAACGTTGACGGACACACCGAAAGCAAATATGATTCAACTCCAACCCTTGCAATTGGAGGAGGAACGCGAAGTGTGCCGATTTGTGGTGCCAAAGATGAGTCTTAACTTTAGACTTACACTCAAAATTGGAGACCTGAACAACGAAAACGAAGATGAAAACGAAAACGAGGAGCCGAATAATGACTTAGAAATGGCGGACTAGACACCGATTGTTCTCCCAAGGCCATAAATCAGACCAAAATATTATCATTATAAACTCTATGAGTCTATCCAATCCATGTCTCAAACACACATAATTGTACTTTTTCAAGTCGATAAATTTCCTGTTCAAAGCAGATCCAACTGCTTGGCACTGAGTGTTTGGCGAAATTGAATGCTTGTTGGTTTGGTACTTACATTGACTAGACGTTGTAGCGTGGCCACGTACGAGTTCTCGCTGTGAACGATAGCAGCCACAATGTGTCGCCGCTTAAGCTGCTGCTGTGAGAGCCCAGGTGGTGCCGGGGGCAGCATTGGCACTGTCAGTCGACCCTGGGTAGTACGTGCGGTCCCATTGGCCCTACTGCCCGGTGGAATCATCAGCTCAATATCGTATCGGTGACTTTCTGGTGTGGAGCTCTCGTCGTCCTCATACTGAAAAAATGACACGATTAGATATGTTTGCATGGTATTTATATACATATATAGCAGGGACCGTAACGATTAAAATTTTTAAAACAAAATTATTGAATAAAAGTTATTTGTTGATTTTTATCAAAAAAATTAAATGAAAATTTATTTTTCGATCTAAATAAAAAAAATATATAAAATAATAACTGGATTTTAATTTTTATTTAAATATTATAATTTAACTTTTATTTTCAATTTTAATTTTAGCAATTGAAAATAATAGTTATTTTTAAATTTTTGTTATAAAAATTGAAAATAAAAATTATTTTTCAATTTTAATTATTTCAAATAAAAATTATTATTAAATTTTTATTAAAGAAATTATTTTATTCTATATTCTATATTCGAATAAAAATATTGGCCCGTACTTCTGTAAGTCGAATTTTTCGGGAAAGTCCCCAATGAAGTTTGAATTTTTTTTCTTTTCTATTTTATGCTTTTGTTACCGGCTCGTTTGGATATGTAATATTGATGTACATTAACATATGGTGATGCAATATGATAGAATACTGCATCAACAATTACTTAGGCTTGTGATAGGAAAGATGTTCTTAATGTACTTCTTTGCCAGCGCATCAGCTCAAGAGTATTAAAATGTTTTTTATATTAAAAAATGGAAAATTAATTATGATGTCATTTGAATCGGGAACTTCTGGATACAGCAAAAGAACGAAAAAACAAATTTTTGAGAATCAGTGCGGACGGCAGTCCGCGCTAGTGATGAAAGCAGCACGAAGGGTGCGAAGGCGACTAGCATATATACAAAGGAAGAATGGAAAATTTTCTATGACTGTCCCAACAGGTCGAGTTATATACCGATCGAAAGGTATCAATCTAACTTACAAAAGTGCATACTAAGACTTTCGGAAACTCACCTGGTTTGTGAGATAAACAGGTGTAAGTGGGAGGGGCAAAATTTAATTGATTGGAGCTAATGGGGCCGTTGGAGCCTTTTTGATTCATTTTTAATTTTTTACGAATGACACCTCAATCATCAAAATCCGACTACTCGTTCAAAAGATAACTAATTTTGAAATTTTTGGTGGCCTTCCGAAAATAAAATGAAAAGTCAGTCTGTTTGTTTGGATCAAATCGTTGATTTAGCTTAAAAGTTTGAATGAGGACTTGTTCCTGCTCAAAAATCTAGAAACGTTTGTTCTACGACTTTTTCGAAAATCGCTAGTTTAGCGGGAAATCGCTAAAAACCGCTCAAATTAAAACCCCCATAGCATCCAAACGATAGAAGCTACAGATGTGATCTATAAATCATAGTTCGAAGGGCTTTTAAGCATAGCTGTAAACTTTTTTGCTGAAGAACACAGGTAAAAAGCTACAGGTAAAAAAAAGTATTTTTTCCCACATTTTGGCGATTTAAGAAAAATCTACGTTTCATTTATTTATTTATTTATATTATTGTAGCCTAGAATTAATTCTAAATTACAATGAGGATTGATCTACGTTTCAAATCACTTTAAAATATGGTAAATGTTGTAGACAATTAAAATCCGCGTTTTTTGACATACAACACATATCTGTCAAAATTCGTTTGGGCAAGATATTACCTATTAACTGAATATGGGCACTTCCAGAAAAAGGTCCACCACGGCCAAAAACGTAAAATTGATCAAAAACTCACATCTTGTGAAATTTTCTTCCAAAAATTTATTCAAGTTATTTATTTAAGCAATATACGCTCAAAGAAATTCAATAGGATGAAGATATAGATTCTACATTGGAATAAATTCACTTTTTCCATATATTTGCCCATTTTCTTAAAAATTGACTTCCAAAATGGACCGTTTGTATTTTAACAATTACACTTAGTAGGACAGTAAGATTGTAACATGAATCATTTTAATTCTTAGAAATACATTGAAAGTTTAATTTAAAACAAGTTTTAAAAGCTGTTTCCGATATATAGAATGAAATTTTTATGAACAAACTCTTGGAAAAACTACGTGGAAATCTTGTCACGTTCGCGATGACGCGTTACAAATTACTAATAAAACTTGTAAAATAAATAAAATGATAGTAACTTATCAAAATGATTTCTAAAATCGAAAACTACATTATTTTATTATATTTTTAGAGTATTTTCTTCCAAATTAGACGCCACATTTCGTAGATTTTCGCATTTGTCAAGATGAAGTCAAACATGACTTCCATTTTTCGTCGCGTTCGCGATGCATTGTTTTCTATAAATAATTAAAAAACGAAAAGTCTTCAAAGCTTGTCTTTTATCATAAAAATAGTGTTGATAAAATGCATTTAACACGTGAGAAAACAGTTTTGAAAATGTCAGCTTTTACCACTTTTTTTTTCATTTAAAGACGTACAAATGTCGCGTTCTCGATCCTGGAAATACCCATATACCTTTTACCTTTACACTACTGCATGTACATATGCAGTATGTACACTAGGGCGGGTCAATTTTTTTTCGCAAAAATCGTCCACCAGAATCGTAATCTACGATGAATTCTAAGAATATTTCACCATGAAACTATGTGTCTAAAATCAATTCCTAGCCTCCGCTGAGAAGCATGAAGATGTTAGGTTAAGGTATATGGTCTTAGTCTAGGATCGGACCCTACTCCCCAAAAATCAAAAATAAAAAAACCCAAAAAGGGGGCGAATTATGATGAATTTTGGTGAAATATTTATTAGGGGGTCTCTGCTAGTTTTTTTTTTATTGAATTTTGAAACTTTGAAATTTTGTTAAAAAATTAACTTTTTCAATGCAAAGTTCATTTTTAAATAAAATTTAAAAATTCAATAAAAAAAAAACCAGTAAAGACCCCCTAATAAATTTTTCACCAAAATTCATTATAAATCGCCCCCTTTTTGGGTTTTTTTATTTTTTTTTTTTTTGAGAGTAGGGTCCGATCCTAGACTAAGACCATATACCTTAACCTAACATCTTCATGCTTCTCAGCGGAGGCTAGGAATTGATTTTAGACACATAGTTTCTTGGTGAAATATTCTTAGAATTCATCGTAGACTCCGATTCTGGTGGACGATTATCACGTTTTTTTCGACCCGAACAAATTGACCCGCCCTAATGTACACTGCTTGCAGCGTCATGCGGAAATATACTGCTTGCAAGTGGTGAATTCTTCTTGCGGCAGATAAAACATACTATAATTGCGATTACAGCTAGATCGGTATATATTTAGGGTTACTATTAAAACTGTAGTCGAATTCATTCAATTCATTTTACTTAGAATTGGACTAAGACAGCAGCAACAAAGTGTCATTGCAGCCAGAGTTTGACAATGCTGATAGCTTTTGCGCTTGGCGTGTTGGCATGTGTGTTTGTAAAGGGAACCAGTGTTGCCAGATAGTTTGTTTTTGCTTGTACAAACAAAGAACAAAGCTAACAAGTTATACTGTCAAAAAATATTGAAATTTTTAAAATTTCTGATGTCTTATTCAAAAATTTCTGATATCCCATAAAAAAACCTCTTTACGAGGTAAAAGTCTAGTGACGAAAACATTTTCATGCCCCAAAATTTCTGATATCCAATTTTGTGACGAATAATATTAAGTTTTACATATAAATGTTAAAAAAAAATGTTTGGATTCAGCACTGCGCAAAACAGTGTTTTATTTGGTATGATGAATTGAGACATTTAAGCGCAATGTGCCGAGTGCCAAAATTTTTTTTAAAATTATTTATATGTAAAACTTAATATAACTTAATATATATAATTGGATATCAGAAATTTTGGGGCATGAAAATGTTCGTCGCCAACATTTTTTCGGGGAAACACAGATGAAAATTTTATTCCAAAATGAATACATCATCTACTGGCGAAGTAGAGATAGCGACGGGTCATCTAATGGCGAAGTAGAGTTCGATTTATGGGCCCATCACAAGTGTCTGGCACACAAACGCCGTAAAGAACGCCACGAGGTTTCTGAAATCGAAGACGAGCTCAGTTCCTGGGAGGAGATGCGTACAGTGTACCCAAAACTATACACAATCGCTGGATATATTGCTTCCTAATAGGCACTTTAGTGCCAGCAGAGCGCCTATTCTCGAATGCGGGTGCTACTGCTATTGAAACTAGGAACAGGTTAACCACCGCACATCTTTCAAAATTATTGTTTCTGAATTCCACATTTAATAAATAAATATGTATTTATATTTTTTGGGCATTTTATTTTTGTTCTTCATTTTTTTGCTATACAATGACATTGCATTGCCATTTGCCATCCTACATATACCTAAACATAATATCTTCATGGTTCTCAGCGGAGGCTAGGAATTGATTTTAGACACATAGTTTCTTGGTGAAATTTTCTTAGAATTCATCGTAGATTCCGATTCTGGTGAGCGATTTTTTCGAAAAAAAAAATTGACCCGCCCTAAAATATGTCTATGTATGTACAAATATATTGCATTACCTCAGGCACGTCGGGCATCATATTATTTCCGCTTTGCAGATTGGCTAGTTTTTGAGGCGATGGGGCATTCAGCGCTGAAGTCGCTGTGACTGTTGCCTTTAGTGTGGCCGTGTTGACAGTGGCAGCAGCATCCGGCATATCAATACTGGAGGCCGAACACTGGCGACCGTCCCGTCCGCCCACATCGTACTGATGTGATGAACCTCGCCGTATTGAAAACCATCGCGAAAGACGACCACCCGAAGATTCGCCAGGAATGGTTAAATCCTCGCCCTGCGCTGATGTCCCTGAGGTAGGCATCGGGCAGGCACTAGCCCGTCGCATAATCATGTTGCTGTCACGGCTGCTGTTAGTGTCATTCAGGCTGCACTGTGGTTGGGAGGAGTGGGAATTTGAACTGGAGTTGGAGGTCACAGCCGTGCGCCATTTGTCGAAGGACAAATGCTGCTTGGCTTTGTTAAGGGTGGAACGCAATTGCGAATTGCGAGGGTTTCCGGTGCTTAACGAAGTCACACTGAGGCCGGTCTGCTCCTCTTCGGTCAATGCCTCCTCGTCGGAGTGGCTGGCTGTTGGCGCCTCTCGCTGCTCCCGTCGCGGTGACTTTGTGTCGCGTTCACTGCTGCTGCTCGCGCTTCCGCCAACGCCAACGCCGACCCCAACACCAACGGCAGCCTGGCCACCGTTGGCGCTGAAGCTTCCGCCGGCAATTGTGGCGATCTTTGCCTGCTGGCCAATCTGGTTGCCCTTCGCCCTCTGCTGTTGCTGTTGTTGTTGTTGCTCAGCGATGCGGCGACTGAAGGCGCTGTGTAACTGTGCTGTGGTCACGCTGGCCTTATCACTGGTTCCACCTTGCACTAGCGGTGCTATAAACGAGGATGTCTGATTCTGATGCGGTTGATGCTCTTCGCCTGTCGCTAATGTATCCTCCCATAAGCCAGGGTTCAGTTTATGTGCATCTGTAAGATATTAGATACAGAGAAGTCGATTAGTTGGTTGGTTTACTATGGTCACTCCTGATGAGGCCATCCGCCAATACCACTTATAATTGAAAAAAATAATGCGGCAACTAATCGCCAGTTGAAATGAGAAACTGACTGCAGACATGCCAAAGCCACTGAGAGCATTGGTATCACAGTTTTTTGTCATGACCATGTGAAAAACCATGCAGTATCGGAGCCGAAAGCCGATGCCGCACAGTGGGAAAAGCCGCTATGTTAGCGGATATTAATTCAAATTTTGGAATCTCGAATATGGGCTAATCCTGAGTTGCCGACGTTACATTTGCACGCAAATTTTCATGTTTAAACTGATACAGTCGATTTGAGGTTAACGTGCATTTGCACATATATTAGCGAATTTTGCATGCAGCATCAAAAATAAAGATAAGTAGTCTCGTTAATTAAAAATCTTAGTTTATGTCTGTTGCGGACGTTACGTTGCGGCCGTTACACTTTTTACACACACACTTTTTTTCAAAAAATATGAATATATATTAAATATCATTTTGATACAGTTTTTATCTTAAATAAAAGAAAATGAAACAAAGTTTAAGATGAGCTAAGCGCTAAACACTCAGACGACCGTTTTGCCCACTTTTTTGGACATTTTTTTTTTAACAAGAATTATTGAAGTTAAGTGGCAAAAAGAGGAATTAATTGATTGGGCTCAGCCATGAAGAACCAAACCACCATAAAACCTTTTTGATTTTGTTATTTGAAGCCTGAAAATATATTCTATTATAACAAAAAACGACAATTATTAAAAAATATGCAGTTTTTTGACAACTTTAAATTTTCGCCCTTGGTTTCAAAATTTTCGAATTAGCCCATATGGTTTTTACACTCTTAGAGGGCAGCAGATATTTGTGTCGGAGCTGGTCGGATCGAATCATTGAGAATCATTCCGACCCCATAAAGTAAATATCGCTCATTTACTAGAAGAGTGACATAAGTCGAAAACCACGATTTTTGAGTTAATGATGCCGAAATGTTCGCAATGTGACGATCTATCTTTAAAACCGAGAGTGTGAGAAGAGTATATGTCGTTTTTTCATTTCCAACGATTCGACTTTATTAACTCCAAAGAATGAAATATCTCAGTTGCAATGCAATCGTTGACTAGAAAAGATTCTTTATGTTTCATAAAGCTCCGTTGTTTATTCTCAAACTTACAAGTTTGGCCGCTTTTCAAAAAACACAGGCGACACTTACAAATTTTAAATACGTATCTCGAAACGCCATTTTTTGAGATATGTCACTCTTCTAGTAAATGAGCGATATATTCTTGATCAGTATCAACAGCCGAGTCAATTGAGCCATGTCCGTATGTCGCAACGATCTCAGAGACTAAATGAGCTAGAGAATTCAAACTTGGTATCTAGCTTCCTGGATACCGGACCCAGATCCAGTGTGTTTTTATTATGGATATTATTATGGATATGGATTATAAATCTTATTTGGCTTTAAATTTGAATCTTAGCTGTCAATTCAGACACAAAAACCTTTGACACAGTTTGTCATTATGTTTAATATTGTTTGTCAGGCACGGACAACTCTCAGTTTTGTCGCAAGCGACCGTCGCCTGCTGCGCTTCGTGCGCCGTTAGATCTATTGAGGAAGCCTGTTGCAAGTTGCCAGTTGCCGGCACGAGTTCCAAAGTAATTTCGTGTGCTTGAAATTGAGAAGCACGCAGCGCACATGCGCTTCAAGCAGCATCAGAGCTCAATGAAGTTTAACAAATTTCGAGGAGCAGAGTATGTGGGTGGGTGGGGGTCTGGTTGCTTGCTTGGTTGGACGGAGCTCATTATATGCCCGCAAAGAAAACCAGCTGAGAGGCGAGACATGCTACACGGGGACTTGTGTGTTTTTGTGTACATGTGTGTATAGTATGTACAAACATTACAAGTGCGGTTCCCGTTCCCTACCACGCACACCACGTGTATATAATAAGTGTGAAAATTGCTTTCTATTTGCAATTTTGATGACGATGTCTGGCAAAAGCAGTGCGTGTCTCTGCCATAAACTTATTATAATTATAATGGTAATCAGACACGCAAGTCGACCTTAAGATGATGGATAAAGTACTGTACTGGATAAAGTACAGCTTTATAAAATGCCAAAAGATGCATACAAAGGAATGTAGGTGATTCGATGCTGCTCGATAGGAATCTGACAAACTTCTCTTTGTAAGCTATACATACATATCTGCCGCAAAAATTAGAGCTTTCAACTGGAGAAAACTTCAACAGGGACTATTGTCTGAAGTGACGCAATTCCCATGTCTAAATTTAATCTATTTAAGCAAGATGTTATCGCTATCGTTTTTGAACAGAGTCTACGAAAGTCGGAAATGATGTCCCGCAGCCAAGGTATGAAATCAAATCTGTATATCTATGCTTAACCAAAAATAGTAATTACATAAGCCAAACTTCATTTGGAAATGTCAAGTTGAAAATGACAATTATGAAGATTTGTTAAATTGGGTTTTAATGACTAGCGCCTTCATTTATAAGCTTTGGCTTATAATAAAACAAACAAACAAATAAATAAATAAATAATTCTATGTTATATTTTACATCCTAATAAGATCATGTTTAAAATATCTTAAGAACCACAAACTTGTTCATTATGTTCCGCTCGTTCGCATTCTTCGAATAGTTTCGATCGAATTCTTCGCTTACGATCAATTGTTGTTGTCGCTTTTTATTTTATCAAAGTCACATCAACAGAGTGCCAAAGTCCAGTTCCCGTTTCACCACCCGTTAATGTGCTGCCTGGTTGCTGCAGTTCATCAAGCAGCCTCATAAATTATGTCGTTGGACTTAATTAAAGCGTGGCTTTTTTTTATAATCGTATGCAATAGCCGAACACAACAAAACAACAAAATGAAAATGGTTGAAAATGTGCGAAAATTGTTGGCTGCCGACAGCTGACAAGAAATGTACATTTGTAAATTGCAATTATCGATAAAGAAAGTGACTGTTGATGGTAATGTTCGTATCAGCCAAAAACAGCAAGTAAGAACGGCTCTGACATTAAGATACCCGACACTCAATTTAAAAATAAAATATATTACAAAATAAAATTAAAGTAGCAGGGATTAACACCCAACACATAACCGAAACCGTTAACCGATATTAAACCGATTGAAAATATATACGTTTCTATATTTTACCGATACCGAATTCATTCTAGTCGAAAAAAGGGTTATTTTATTTTTTTATTTATTTATTAACTATTTCCTAGTGCTACAAGTAGGGATACTTTTAAGTTAAGAAACCGATTCATCCATAACGGTTCATTTCGGTTTGGTTAAGAATCAAATTTTATTATGTTATTAAGGTGTAATTCTGGTTTCCAAAAAATAAATTTGATTTCTGTTTTTAATGTGTAAATTGATTTCAATAAAAAGATCTTAGTTTTTGAATATTTGTTTTCAAATATGCATTTAACGTTTTAAATAATTTTTTGTTGTGAATCGAAATCATACCGGTATTTCGAAATTTCGAACATACAAAAAGCCGGTAGCCGTTCCGATATACAAACATTTTTCGAAACCGAAAACCTAAATGCGAACATAACCGTAACTGAAACCGATATTCGTTTTGGATTGATACTCTGGAAAGTAATTATAACTATAGTTCATAGAAGTCTGTATGTAAAATTTCGTTGATCTAATTCCTAGACTAGTGTAGCTCTCAAACTAACGTTGACTTGTAGGCCCGAAAATAAGAGCAAAGAGAAAAATCTACGCATCATCGATTCCTACTGCAGTTTTGACACTTGTTGACTCAGGTATATATAAAGAAGCTCCCTAATTTTTTCCGATGATTTTCGCCCATTGAGACATTAAGAGCCGACTTCTGGAAGTGTCATATTTTTCAGATTTCTCTTTTAATAATTCCTAAGCATTTTCTGATCCTTACACTTCTCTCCAAAGATGCTCCATTGGATTAAAATCTGATTGAGCCGTTCACTGAAAATCATAAATAAATATCAAAACAATCATTGCAAACAGGGTATAAAACTGAAACAAATATCGGGTTTAGTTAACATATATGCTCTCATCCCGGATTACTGTTATCGGTTGCGCAAAATATTTGTATAGCGGTTCCGTAACGGTTGGCGGTTTTCGAATTTTTCGGTTTTGAAATACCGGTATGGTTCCGGTTCACGAAACATAAAATTTGTTGTTTAATGTTAATACTTAATACTTATAATAAAAACAAATATGTTTATTTTGAAAACAGAAGATTTATTCAGATTGATAATAAAAATAAAAATAAGTTTGAAAACGATGATAACCCCTTAGCAAGAAAATTGAATCTATCGCTTGATTAAACCAAAACTTACCGTAATACCTGAATAGGTTACTAAGCAGGTTTTTCGATTTAAATAATTTCGGTATTTGGTTTCCGGTACACTATAAAAATTTTATTTCGGTTATGGTTACCGGTTTTAACCGGTTAATTCCGGTTAAAGGTTAGGGTTTTGATTCCTGATTGCAGTTTCGCTAGTATCTAAAAATTTTGAATCTTAAACCATCTTAAATAATAAAAAATAAATTCGAAAAATTTTATGAATCCGACTGTAATAATAATATTTTATATACTATAGTACATAATATGTAATAACTTTTTTCTGCTTTTGTATAAAATGTTACTTAATATTGCTGCACGCCCTTATAAAAGGAGCCCAAACCGACCAAGGTATAAAAAATATGCAACTTGAACTGCTTGGTGCATTTATCTGCCATGATAACTAAGCTCGATAGCAACAATAACAATAGGAGCAGCAACATGGAAACAAATGCCCCCAGCTCAAATTTTATTATTGAAATTTCTGCATCATCTGAGCTCCGAGGGAACGCAGTCAGGCCACTTGACGTCGCCACATTGTTTGCAGCTCAGTGCCCGCTAAAAATAGTCAAAGACATGTGGCATTCAAGGGCCCACACTAGCATTCATCGAGCAGCAAGCGCTTGATTTTCTATCGGGAGCCGGTAGCACTTTTTGCTCCTCCTTTTCATACATCTCATACACTGACAAGAAGAGTTTTCTTTTTCTAAGCATCAAGAAAATGCCTTAAAATACATATGTAGGTAAAATCAAAAAGCTGTTTGCTCTATGTTTGTGTGCTCTATGGCATTTTGCAGGTCTGCACACGCAGTCACAGTAGCAGTGACACTGGCATTGAAACTGGCTGTCTGAAAGGAACAACTGTTTATCCAGCCTAAAGTGGACGTAGAGGACAATGCGTCAAGTTGGCAAAGCAATTGACTTGTGCTGTGCTTGGGCCAGGCCAAGCAGGGGACTGTTCTCACTTGCTGTGTGATGTTGGTGGTGCTGTGCAAATGTCAGGAGAGGCTACATTGCAGCAGTCTTTGGCATTTCGCTGTCACTTGACACACACACAATGACTCAGACAAGTTGCATGCAAGATAAACAGTTTAATTTGATACTGATATTTTCACCAGCCCAGGTATCCAATCAAAGCTCAGCTAATTCATGTGGGAAACACTGTATTATACATGTTGCTTACGGTATGTGGTCTTCCTAGTACAAGTTCTCCCAACATGAATGTAAACTAGAGCACAACTCGTATAGTGTTAGTATAGCGATCCATTGTTAGTGTTTACCAAATTACACTCCAAGAAAGTTATTGTAGTCAAAAAAAACTGAAGTAAGCGTGTGTCGCCAGGTTGGACATTGGGCCAAACAGTCCATGTTTATATGTACCTTGAGCCAATCTCAAAGACTATACGAGTTTGAAACTATGTAGGTTACTGAATATCATTTTAGCGGCGTAAAGTGCTCAAAATAAAATAACAAAAAAATAACAAAATAACAAAAAGTTGAGTGGTAACATTGTGCGTGGTTGGTTTTATTTTATACAGGAAGATAATTTAAGATGAAGTTTGAACTTTCATTTAGTATTGAATCTTAACACTAAAACACACTTGAAGCCCTATTAAGTGTTTAGCTGTAATTGAAACTTATATTAAATAAATAAAAGGAGAGCAACATAAGTCGTTTTGCTCAACTGCGTGTGTGTGAGGGAGTGAGCGACTTCCCGTTATTACGTGAACCGATTACAACTCAATATCAAAGGCAAAATACACCTAAACGTCAAAGCAATGCGGTTTTTAGTATCATGCTGCCTCTTCCCCTGTCTACACATCGAAACGCTGCGCTGTGATGGTCTCTATCTCTTTCGTTATTAGTTGCAGCGCGCGTTGACTTTGAGGAAGTCACCATACGATCCAGCCAGCATCCAGATCCAATCTAGGACAGAGTCAATGTCCTCTACTGTAAGTGCAAATATATATTGTCTAACATAAACTTTAACTGCAGCTGAAACTGATGGTTTTTGGAGTTTTCTTAAAGTGTTTAATTATTCGACCATAGGCAAAACGTAGGTGGACTAGGGACCGCTTGAATGATACAAAACTTTCCTTTACCCATTAAGTAGCCATTGAAATTTTCGAATTTTAAAAAAAGTCTACTTTCAAAACTTTTTTCCTAGGGCTCAAACCAAAAATGTTGGGATGCAAAAATATTCTTTAAACAATTTTAGTAGTGACTGCAAAAAAAATGTTTCAAAATTATTTTTGCTAGTATTTTTAATAATTTTTTGAAAATGGCAAAAAAAAGGGCACTTTTTGCATGAAAATGATCCCTAGGCCACCTGCGTTTTGCCTATGGTCGAATAAATGAACACTTTAAGAAAACTCCAAAAACCACTCTTTTATGGTGCCCGGTTTTCTTTGTTCGGTACTGTATATACAAAGAGCCATACCCTGTACAGGTTACAATTTTAATAACGAATATTTACGGATAATTGATCAAATAAATCATTTCATTTGTGTGATCATCCACTTTAATGAATTTACAAATTTTACCCTTGATCGCAATTTCAAGAAATTTTTAATGACACTTTTATTTCTATTGAATGAGATCGCTATAGGTTATTAGCTTAGTGATAGTATGTTTATTTCTAAAGAAATAATGAACATTTTGTCAACTTTTAGACCCCGTACTTAAAAACAGTACAGGGGTCTATTAACTTTGTCACATAAAAAATGTGCATTACAAGCAGAAAGAGTCGTGGCAGACCCCATGATGACTAAATATTCTTAATCAGCATCAACAGCCGAGTCGCTATAGCACGGCCGTCTGTCTGTCCGTCCATCTGTATCAGCACCAAGCTTTCAGAGACTATAAGAGCTAGACATACCAAACTTGGTATGTAGAATATGGACCACGCTCCATTTAACGCCTCCTTAATTGAAAATAAAATGTTCATATCTAAATTAAAGGGACAATTTAAAATATAGAGAATCCAAATTGTGCATAAGCCGAAATAATCATATATTTAATTTTTGCTGAAAACTTCATCACGATCGGATGATAAACAGCGAAGATTTTAAGCACAATTTACTCCACTAGTAGCCTGTTAGCTGAGGCAACTGTCACCTGCAAGTAGTCTCCAAATTTGTCGTGATTTGAAGAAGGCGCCCGTATGGGGCCAAAAGCCAAATGCAATAAATGTGTAACGCCCCAATAGCAACAGCAATAACAACAAAAAAATACTATGTAAACAAAATAAAAGTTAAGTTGTGCACTGATAAAACTGCTAAACAAAACAAACTGACAGCTAGGCAGACACAATCAACTAAGTAGTTGTTAATGAAAGAATTCAAAGTGCTGTCATGGCAATAAATGATCGAATGAGGCGCCAAAAATGTTGATATACTAAAGTTTAAATGCACATGTATCGAATTAAACTTGTGATTGTAAATTAAAACTACATGAGGATATTATCTGCAGATACATCTATACATTCATTCTATACGTTCAGTTAAGCTCGACGACAACGTCCGTTGAGTTGACTTTTCATCATCAAAGTCGTCAGTTTGTTGTTGACTTTGAAAATGCCGCCGAGAAAGGATTGAATGAAAGGGGGGATAGCAGGCATTTTACCAAACATGTCAAATAAGCATTACAAACTGAGCTTACATACTTATGTACAAACATACATAAATATATTAACATGCATTTAATAGTGTAACATTAATCATCGCCACCAACATTAACAAACTAGCTAATAACAGGTGTCTAGCTAAGTGCGTGCGTCGATTTTTTAAAATGAACACATCGAAGGAACTGTATCTGAGCTAAACATCAAATACAAACACAAAATTGACATAGTCATACAAATAGATATACAAGCTACAAATGAAATTGCACAATTTTCATGGTGGCTTTTAATTAACATCATCTCCCAAAATGTAACTACTACCACCAGCAGAGCACCGCGAGTACCGCATGATACCAGATCATAATCGACTAGAGCATACCCTGTTCTTAAATTGTATTAATTCGGTCCTCAGCAGGTAACTTTATGATACCTGATTACAACTTTCTGCATTAAGCAGAACATTTTCAACTATCAAAATTGCAACTTTGGTTTTATTATCAGTAACAATGTATCGAACAAATAGTGTGGTACCTGATACTGTAAAAAACGGGTAGGCTGACTTAATAGAAAAGCATCATATCATTAAGCAGGCACAATTTTGATTGCTTATACATATATTTCACTTATGTCAGTGTTTTTTCCGTGATATGCCCGTAAGATACTGACGTACACATATCGTACACATATCGCACACTTTTTAATTTATAAGATAAATATTCACCGGAACAAAAGAGATACGTAAATATATGCTAAGCTTTGCTGAAAAAGAAAAATTCCGTGTAACTGCAAAACAGTTTATTGGGCTTTCTGATAAATGACCATTTTTAGTTCGTACAATAAAATGAAAAACCTATACACGAGGTTAAAGTCTAGTGATATAAGCATATTCAAGTCCCATTGCTCAAAAAGGTCCAGTTAATTTAAATATGCTATTTGCGGTATTTAACTTTTGTGGTTTTTAAACTGTGTGGGTGTCAATTTTTTCGATTCCACAAAAATTCCGAAAGCTTTCTCAATGTTTTTTTTTGCTTTACTCGCTTATACCCACAAGTCTCATGGAATAGGTGAGTTACCAAAAGTGCTTACCTATCGATCAAGATATAATTTGATCTGATCGGACAGTGGTAGCAAGTAGAGGTGGGCACGGGCCGGGCCGGGCTTCGTGTCCCGCGGGCCTCTTCAAAAAATCACCGGGCTTCGTGCATGAAAATCGGAAACGGGCTTTTTTTCGTTCGGGCCCGGGCCTAAGTATAAAGCCCGAAGCCCGGTAGGCCCGAAAAGTCCCGATTTAACACATACTTTTCAAATCGCTGATAACCAAATTTCTGTAACAAAATTTCTTATGCTACGCAAAAAAAAAGAGCAAAGGAAAAAAAGTTAAAGACTCTGCTTGCAAAAAAGGCTCAAAAATAAAATTTGAATCTTGAAAAAAAAAAGAAATAATAATTAAAAAAAAAATATTTGTTATTTAGTTGTATCGGGCCGGGCTCGGGCCGGGCCGGGCCTCTTCAAATTTGACCGGGCTCGGGCCGGGCCTCTTGAAAATTTGACCGGGCCGGGCCTGGACCGGGCCTGAGAGATTTATTTCGGGCCCGGGCCGGGCCGGGCCTTAAGAAGGAGGCCCGTGCCCATCTCTAGTAGCAAGTTTTCCGTTCTTCCTGTCCACATACATACATATATTGCTGCTCGCCTTTAAAAAAATGGATATCTATGGTTCTGTTACATAACTCATTTAACTCAAAACATCGAAATTATGCGAGTCTCGGTTAAATTCCCATTACATATGTGAGTATCTTACGAGTATATTTAAGTTGTAATTTCCGTTTATCACTTAAAAAATTTACGTTCTCCACGTTGCAAATGTATTACAGGGTATCGCAGATATGCAATTAGATGTCGTATGTTAAGTGTGCGTTTTAGTTGCTTGGCTGTTGTCAATTTGAAATGGTAAGCCGAATGCACAATTATAAAAAAACCTCTTTACGAGGTAAAAGTCTAGTGACAAAAACATGCCCCAAAATTTCTGACATCCAATTTTGTGACGATTATTAAATTTTACATATAAATTATTAAAAAAAAAAAAAATGTTGGCACCTTTCGATCGGTATATATGTAACTTGACCTGACCGGACACTCACAGCAAATTTTCCATTTTTCCTGTATATATTGCTAGTCTCTTGCACTCTTCGTGCAGCTTCCGTCACTAGCGCGGACTGCCGTCAGCAGTGATAGCATCAGAGCCCAGGCCGTGTCGAAGTTAACGGGCTAATGTGAAATCGAGAAACGTAGCAGGTCTTAAAGCAGATTTGCATATTATCACCTTGGTTGCTGCAATCGGTCCCCAATTGGATGCGTTAAATGCGTGCGTGAACCGTTTGGGTGAGTCTATCGATTGCTTAACGTTATGCAATTTCGAGAGCCTAATGTAAATAATATGCCGATGCCAACTATTATTGTTTTTCCGCCAAAGCAGTCTTTTTCCGCCAAATTTGACTGAATTCCCCCAAAATCAGGCGAATCTCTCGCCTATAGTCGGGAGCTCGTATTTATTTTAAATGCGTGTGGTGAATTTACTTTAAGAATTTAAAAGCAAAAAAACGATTTATTCACATCAAAATTTCAATTCTGGACCATAGTATACTGTAAACACTTACGAGCCAATGTCGCTGAGAGATGTTTAAAGTGGAATAGAGTTTTTAATGGCTATTTGATGAGCTGCAAATCGGGGCAATAGTCTCAGAGTAGGCTGACTATGTATAGATTATCAGGCCTGTTCCGGTTTTCACTTTCGGTAAGATTTTGCGGAAGTGAATTTCTTTAACCTGCTCTAATATCATTTCGGCGAAATTCTACGGATTTATTTCACTTTGGGCTGATGAGTTTAAGTCCGATAAAGTGAAAAACGTGCATTTTTAAATACTTAGCCTAAATGGATAGTGAATAAATGCATTTTACTAAATGCTTTAAAATAAATAGTGAAAACCGGAACAGGCCTGTATATCAGTATTTTTCGGTGTAAAATAGTTTACTGATTTTAAGATTCAGTTTTGATGACCTTTTTGGTCTATAGGGTCTCAAAAATAGCACTACTAATTGCGACATTTAAGACGGGTCTGCAATCTGCATAAAATCGCTACGAAATTTCATTGGTCATAATTAAAATTTCATGCTTAATCTCTAACTAATCTTCGATTGCGTGCGAACAGAAAAAACAATGACAATAACAATAAAAAAAAAAAAAAAGTGCTTCGTTTTGTGCTAAAGGACTTACAGTTTTGACACTCACATTATAAAATGCAAAATACGAAATTTCAGATTAGGTTTTAAATGCATAATATGCTAGGGATCCATTGCTACGCCCAGAGCTGTTGTAATTTTAGAAAAGTGTTTTAAAATCTCTCAGGCGCACAAGTTAATTTAGCACAACCCTCAACCCCAACAAAACGGTTTGCAAAGACAGGAAAAACAACGAAACACGAGTAGGAAGCAAAAAATGTTCTTGATATTAAATAGAAGCAAAAAGGTCGCACAAGAATCCTTTAATCTGTCCTGCTTCAAGGATACGGCATCTAGGTTTTTACGGAAGCTAAATTTAGGTTCAGTGTATTAGAGACCAGTTAAAGCACTTCGTGGGTTGGGCGGAGGTGGCGTAATAAGACAAAGTCGGGGGGAGCTGTTTCAGCAAACAAAAAGACCTAGTTGAGGGCAGCTATTCCTTCAAACTTAATTCTCCTAGTCGTATGTATATGTTCGCAGCTGCCAGTAATTTGGTTGTATACAAAATGTGTCTGTAATTTATAGCACATTCTTCGAGCAGAGCAAGAAGCATTTAAAACATTATGTAAAACGCGCCCACAAAACTATTTTGACAACCAGTCAAAGCGCCAAGCGACAAACGACTTAATGACAAACGACAATGCGCAAACAGTGAGCACTGGGGTATTGTACTTAAGTACGAGTATTCCAAGTTGAAACCCAAAAGCCAAATAGACCATGACAACAAATGTTGTTTAGCGCCTCGGAACCACTTCGCAGCCAGTTCAGTTGTTGATGTGGCTCTTTTGTACAAAACTCAAATTTGGGTGTGTTCTGACTGCACTCATGCGACAATGAAATAAAAGTAGAAACAATATATTATTAGATATATTTCAGAGCGATCTGAGGTGCCGTTTTCTTTTGAATCGCCAAAATGTGAATGAGAAACAACTCTTTAACTTGGGCATTTTACCAAAGTTAATTAGAAAGAAATTTTTAAGGTTAACCTAACAGCCCATAATAACTTTTAGTGGGTCTAAGCTTGCGGTTTTTTTATATATAAATTCTACTTTAATCTAACTCACGTACATATAAAGTTTTAAGTCTTTAGCATTAAATATAGAGCTTGAGTAAAAACAAAAAGCATTTTCGCCCAATTTGCATTGGTTGCAATGGTTACTTTGTTTTTATATCTGTTGCTTGTAGACTACAAGTGAAAATATTACATTAGACAAACAAATTAAATTAAATTAATATTCCACGGAGCCGACTATCAGGTAGACAGACGGATGTTGGCACAAACGATTTAAGCGAAGGAGTCAAACGTTCAGGAAACAGACAGCAAATAAGTTCCAGTGGCGATTACAGCGCATATTCAGTGATGAAAGCAAAAGGTTGAAGTAGACAACAAACCCACGAATTCGTCTCAAAACCACGAAGCTTAGCTAAGAACTGTATAGAATGGGAGGATTTCTGGTTTTAGGTATAAGGGGCGATGGTAAAATTAATTAATTTGGTTTACTTTACGTTGGCTCCATCACCAAAGGAAGGTTCTGTCGCATTCTATTTCACTCAGTTAGGCTTCTCTGAAGCGTTTTGTTCGTTTGGCTTTTTGCTTCGCTATTGGATAGGGACATAGGTTCCCTTGCGTGCCATTCAATGTACATTAATTTAAATAATGTTCAGTTGAGGGTGGTATTTTGGCAGGGGTGAGTTTTGGCAGTTTGATAAGTCAACTGAGCATGAGGTTAGAGAAATACAGACGGCCGGCAGTTAGGCAGTTTGTCAATCAATCAATGGCTAGTTGAGGTAGACGCCCACATCTTTGACTGTGCGTCAACTGTGCGTCAAACTACGCGTCATCTTGCGTCGACTAGGTCACATAACAATTATCTTGATAGATCAATGCTCCCACCGCGATGTGTACTGCTGAGCACCGCTGCAAGTGGCTTTAAAATCGAACACAGTCAGCACTAAAAGTTCAAGCGAACGGGCGAGCTAACTAAACTTTGTTTTGGGGACTGACTGATGATTCAAGCGAATTCATTCAATTCAGATCGCAAATTTGTCAATGAAGAGTGCACGTGAATCAGAAAGGTAACGGAAATTCGCCAGGAGTTTGAACTTTCAAACGTAAAGAGTAACTTTTATAAATGATGCTCGAAAAGATTTTGATTGGTTTGCCAGTCAGTTTGACGCTATCCCAATGACTCAATTTATGCTACCATATTTTATTTAGAAATATGTATACTTATAGTACTTATATACTTAACATAAATTGCCACAGCAGCTATTATTATGTTATTATGTTTTAAAGACAATGAAATAACATCAGAGACAAATGAACATCAATAGCTAACAACATTGATAAAACTTCTGTACTAGCAGATTCAACAACAGCAGCAAAAACACAAATTCAAACACATGTACATTCGGTTCGACTGATGCCAAATGTTTGGCAATAAACTTTGTAGGTTCAAGGCAAGAAAAGCAACGAAGTTTATTTAAGAATTCCCAATGACACTGAGAAAGAGGCTGGTGAACTCTGATCAAGAGCCAAATGAGGGGACGCCAAGTGGTTGCTCAGTAAGGAGAAGATACGCTTGCTAGCAAAGCAAAGGACAAATTGGTCATGTAGAGTGAAAATTCTAGGCACGCAGTAGCATTAAAAGATTACTGTCGTTGCAACGCGTTATCCACAACGATGCCAGCAAATTTCAAAAGTGAAGCAATGCAGCACTTTATACAATTTTCCTGATAAAACTTAAAGCCAGAATAATAATAAATAAAATGTGTATTTGTCTTCTGCATCTACTTTGGTACATGGGTTGCGCTAGTCAGGCATCAACGGCTGTCATGTTATTGAACTTGTTGTTTTGTTTTTTTTTGACCGCTGTTTTGCTTGACAAATTATGAACACGTTTATTTCAAAAACATATATGTATGTAGGTTGGCTTCACGGCCAGATTTAATTGTGGCTAAAAGCAAAAAAATGACAAGCGACATCGATATCTCCAGATAGTACAATAAGCAATTAAAGCTTAAATTAGACTAAGATATTGAAAATGGTCTTGACATTGCGACCAGGAAAATATATTTTTTTGTTTGAAACAGCAACTGTTAACGCTCCACACAGCACAGATCACGAATCACAGCTGACTTTACGCTAAATACACTAAGTAAAAAAGAAGCATTTATGTCGAACTTTCACCAAACCCTCTTTTCTGATATAAATAGGTACCTGCTTGAAAAAAAAAACGTTACAATACCTTTATGCAAAGATATATTCTTTAATATTTTTTATTTATTTATTTAAAAATCCAGCATTTCTTGTAGCTGTGTTTTTAGTGCTGAACTTGGACTTTTGGTCAACGGATTTTAAAAACCTTTACACTGAAACGTTTCTATTAATAACTTATACAAAGTTCAAAATTTAAATACATAGCTTTACAGCTGTACATTTTCTTGAAGTAAGAAAAGTATTCTCATTTTCAAATAACGCGTAGATGTAGAAAATAAATGTAACTTCTAATTTTCGTCTATAATTATACAATTGCTTAAAAAGGAGTCGTTCCATACATTATTTTTTAAAAGGGATAGAGAGAGAGCAAAGCATCAACAAGAGCTAGGCATGTTTCTGTCTTCTACATATAAAAGTTTCATTAATGCCACACGAATGAATTTTTCAGACTGTCTGATAAAGAGTGATTCATTAGGAAGTTTTTCTTTAAATTATAAAAAAACACAAAAAATGGAATTGGATGGTGGAATCTGACAGCTGAAAGAACTATCTCTGACATTTACTTTTTAAAGAAAGTTTCATTAAATGTTCACCGCGAGTACGCCTAAAATAGTCCATTCGAATTTTGAATCACCCTTTTCAGCATTGTAACGTGTATCCCGCGAATTACGCGATGTTGGCTTCCAAGTCTTGAATCATAGCTGTATCCCCACAGGAAAAAGGCCAGTGGTGTGATATCACATGATCCAGGCGTCCAGTTGACAGGTCCGATTATATTTTTGAAAATTTTATTCTGTTTTAGGATCGACCCTTCTGGCATTTTAATTAGATTTTGTTTACGTGAATTTAAAAATGGCGTGAAAAGACAATGAAACAAATGAATTAGAATGTTAAAATTTGTTTATACTGCTTAAGCTGCAACTCAAACATTATCAGCTCCCTTTTATTCCTGTTTTATCTGCCATATTCATCTGGGTATCCATAATAATTTTCCTGCATTAAATATAAAGTTAATTAACCATCTAAACTTAAGATGCAGAAAACTTGAAATCGCAGCAGAATGTAAACATACCCCAAGTGTGGCCAAGTAATTTTATTAATCTGTTTCAGGAATTCCGCTAATGTGAATGGCAAATCTTCAACTTCAAGACAGTCATATCAACAGTTGGCCAGAATTTCGTGTTCCACAGCATTTCTGTAGAGATCGGGTGACTCAGTCGAGAAATGCCTGTGAGATACTTATAGCTTGACATGGTCTGCCCGGCAATGAATGATATCTGCACACACAAACATACACATGTCTACATGTACATATGTTTATTTTTATATACAGATGTCGACAACGACATAGGTGTAAACAGTTTTCTTTAAGTGCATGTGACTTTGAATTCTTATGTTTTTCTTGAAAGCTTCGATTAGCTTACGAAGTAGACATAAATTATAATTTAAAAAAAATAAATATAATCCACTTCAATTCGTTTTCACATGCTATTGAAATGGACATTGAAATAGGAAAAATATCATAAGTATAATAGACATTTTCTGAATATGGTTTATGTTTTAAATACCAACTGTTAGATTCACTTACTAGCCATAACCGATCACCAAAACTTTGAAATAGTTTTCAACAGTTGTGTATTACTTCAACTAATTTGATTAGAATCTTATTATTTCGAATCTCATCGATGAATTTAAGTTGAACTGCGAATAAAGAACTGACATGGTAGTGGATAATCTGTCAGAAAAAATCCTTAAACCAATGAATAGGGTAGGAGCTTTTGCTGGTAATATTATTGAAGTTATTAAAATATGGACATTATCTCCATTTTCAGACACGGGTAGACCCGCAGACAGAAAACTAAGATCTTTGCTACGGGACATTAGTTAGTTTTGATTCTACAAATTTTACAAAAATGTTTGACCTTCAGATAAGGCTTAAATATATATTAATCATTTTCAAGCAAATGGATACTTTCTTACCGTTTTCAACTAAACATTATTTTTCACATTGATCTCAAAGTCTGGCTTACAAGAGGCCGCCTGTTTACAAGCTCAAAACTGGACCATCTGTTAAAATGTATGTGATAATTCTAGAAGCCTTTAAATTTTGTTTAAATTTTAGTTCACTAAGTGTATAATTTATCTATATTGTTTATAATGATGAATACTTCTAATTTCAGCTGATATTTCAATTGAACATTTTAGACGGGCATTATTTATAAAAAATCAAATTGGATTACTTATATTGAAAGACGTATTTTTAGACCACGCATGTAAATACATTTTTTTATTTGAAGTGGAAATGAATAGGTTTAGAGACTGATTTAATTATATATTTTTATAATTGTGATGGAAATTTCTTCTACTATCAATTGCATTCAATTGCATTCAAAACGCACCTATTTCAATGTTTATTTCAAAAGCAAGTGAAAATAAATTTAAGTGGATTATTATGTTTGTGTTTAATGTAATTCCTCCAAGTTAAATTTTTAATCCAAAGCTATCTAGCTTTCAGAAAAAACCACAACACAAAATCCCATGCAAATAAAAAAAAAAATGTCACATCCATTTTTTGTCAACATGTGCATGTATCCATGATATACTTTGCAAATGCTTAGCAGCCGCCTCAGTGAGTCATGGCGAATGGCGAACAGAACCAGGCAAAAACACAGACTTGTAAACTTGTATTGAGAGAGATACAGAGTAGAAATGAACATGGGCTGCAACTTTTGTTGGGCACCCAAGGAACGAAATAAATGAGGAGCAGCAATTGTGTTCGTAAAAGTAATTTTTTTTTTCTGATAATGAAAACAAAATAATATTTATATTCTTCAGGAAATGTATTATTTAGAACAATGTTGCATACAAGAGAATTGACCTTCTTACTTGTGCATTGCAATAGGAACCAGTGTTGCCAGACAGTTTGATTTTGCTTGTAAGAATGCGGGCTTTAATTGCATTAAGGCAACTTAATGTGTTTTTATTATCATTATTATCGTGGCGATGGTACTGACGTATATTTCAACAAACACTAAACACCTTTTGACAAAGTTATAATGAAAAATTTCTGATATCTTATGAAAAAAACCCCTTTACAAGGTAAAAAGCTAGTGACGAAAACATTTTTATGGATATCTCTGATATCCAATTCAGTGACGAATAATATAAAGTTTTAAAAAAAAATTATTAAAAAAATTTTTTTTGGCATTTCATTAAGCATTTTGCGCCAAATTTCTTTGATATTTAAAAAAATATTAACAGCTGTGACAAAACATAATTGATAACTTGGATTTTACCTCAAAATTCCATAAAGCGATCACCAGAAGTTTTTTTTTTATTGATTGACAAGGTTGAACTCTGGTTGCGTTTATGTAACACGAATTAATTTTGTGTTCCCGGTCTGCAGCAAAAATTGTCGTGCATGTTTGTGCATGCTTCAGAAGACCCGCTTCGTTTTCGGGCGTGTCAAACTGAAAATAAATTGACCTGTGCCCATCTCCAATACAGCTTTCGCTAAAACTTAAGGTTCTGGCGCATCATGACTCATACAGGAAATTGCAGGAGATTAATGACCAGCCGATAGTTCGTCGAGAGTTTACCAGAGAGTTTTCCAACTGTTTGTTCGTGTTTATGAATAATGATTGCTCACCTGCCAAGAAACAAAAAAATAAAAAGGAAACATGAATTAGCATACATATTACGATATAATTACACGCTGTAGGCAAATTTAAATGCATAATAAATCGAAGATGAACTATCCTCTATAGGTAAATCACTACACACAGCGAAAACATCAAGTATTTGAAACTTAAAAAAATAATTTAAAAAAAAAATAATTATAGTGCCATTTTTAAAATGATATCTCAAGAGATCAGCATTTCACATTGAGTTAAACTCCAATCGGGCATAGAAATTGTAGCAATGAATTTTTATTAAAAGTTTTCTTGAATATCCACAGAATCATTTAAAAATGTCAAATCTAGATGCACACTAGGGATATTTTTTAAAGTCAACCTTAAGTTGCAAAAGTATTGTTTGTATTTTCATATTTCTGTTCTATTAAAATGATTTTTAGCTAAGCCAAACAATATAAATAAATAACCCAAAACCAAAATCGACTTAAAAATATACAGCTCTCAAAATGTTTTTGCAAAGCGTTTATTTGATCTTTGAATATGAAAATTACATTAGCTCTGACGACTTATCTACACTCTTCATAAAAGTACCGGATAATATAAGACCAATCGCATTACAATAAGCGAGTATTAATAAAAAAGAATTATCAAGATTTTTGCCACTTGTTACAATATATTTGTAAGTACTCAAAATATTCGTATTTAAGGTAGTCAATTTGAAGAAATAACTAACATTAGAGGAGATGTTCAAAGTGTTTGCTTGAATACCACATATCCACAATTTGCGTCTTTCTTTCTGACGGACGGGTAAGCAGGTTCCATTTCGTCACCGTCTTGGCATTCTTGTTAAGTTTTCTTGGAAAGTTCAATTTTAAAGAAAAAAAAAAAAGTTACGAGTGGGTGGTGACAAAACTCTTCGATCATTGAAAAGTGAAAATCGTTCCAAACAAAACATAAAAAAAACAAGGGAGCACAGGGTATAAAAATATGAAGTGCAAGACAAGGCACAGACTAACTAATTGCCGGAGACCGACTCGAGTTATTGCCAGCAAGAGGGCTGGGTGCATGTACATAACTCAGTCTGAAGAAAAGTGAAAAGAGCAAATTATCATCGAAATAGAAATAAAGATGTGTTCAACAGCTTTTTGGTAAGTTACATGAGAAGTGCTAAAATCCAAATACCAGAGACATATCGACAACATCTTTAATGGTGATAACGATGATGAGCCAGAAAGAAGAAAAGCGAAGGAATGAGAGAGACAACTAACAGTATCAATTCAATTCAGAAATTGAACGATTTTGTGTTAAATGCACTGTTCTCTATTCCTAATGGTAATAATAAGACGACAGCAAATCTTTAAAAAGTCAACCAATTCGAAATTAAAATCGTTGAGATTTTAATATGCTCAAAAATGTATCAACGCAATGTTAAATAACGGATAATTTTTTTTTTTTTTGGTTATGCTTGGCTTGGACGGCAAAATGCAAAGCTTGCAGGCAAAACTGCTATCGCTCAACCCACGCTGGCTTGATTGACAGCTGTTTTTCAGTTGCTATCAACACACAGTTGAATGTGCCGTACAATCAATGCAACATCAATTACAACAGCTGCTACAAACACAACGGTCAATTAATATGGCACATTGCGTTCAGAATGATGACGATGATCGGCAACAGACTCATCGCTTAAAGAAGTGCAGATTAAGACGCATTGCTCATGTAAATTTCCGTATCAAGCAAAAGAAAAAACCAAAAGGCTCCGCCCCTTTTCGCTTCGCTCGCGGGGAGGTGCGCATACTGTCAAGTGTACTCAAGTTAGCGATGTAAAAAAACATCGATGCTCGATGCATCAGCGATTTTTCTCGATGTTTGTGTTGATGTCGATGTTAAGCGATGCATCGATGTTTTGCAAAACTTTCAATACGCTCTTTTCGCCGCTCTAACAGTTTGTTTATAGTACTTTGAGCAGTGTTTGCAATGCCTAAGTGAGTAAATTTATTAGAATTGGTCAGAGATACTATAGCAAAAAGAAGGCTTACATATGTCTTTTCAAAGTTCTCATCAAAGAACCTTCTTGTAGTTTGTGTTTATACTTTGAAGATAAAAACTGCTTGAAACTTTAAAACTGCTATAAAAGCATACGTTTTTAAGAGAAAATGAGCTTTATTAAACTAAGAAGTTCAATTTTTCTTCTACAAATGGTATGGTTTTAAAACAGTGGTCGGCACCAACACAGTCATATGTTTGCATTGCGATCTTGATCTGCGTATGGTATCTTTAGCTCTTATAGTCTCTGAGTTCGACGTGTTCAAGCACACGGACAGACAGACAGACATGGTTAAATCCACTCGACTGTTGATACTGATCAAGAATATATACTTTATGGGATCTGCCACGTCTCGTTCAGCCTGTTACATACATTTCGCAAAACCAGTTCAGCCCATTTTTAATGGGCACAGGGTATAAAAATGAACGTACCACTTCATTCTCTCAAAAGTGTCTTTTACAGACGGTCAACTGCCATAATTTCTCCCTATTAATGATAACTCACTTGATTACCATAATCTCGTAAATATTTTTCTTGTCGGTGGCATTGATAATGAGCGTGCTGTTATCGCGCATCATTACAAAGCAAGCAGAAAACACAACACACAATAAAACTAACTAACATCCAATGTGTGAATATTGCACAACTACATATATTTGCATAAACACATCTTTCTAATTCTCTACTTCCTTATATGTAGTATCTCGTCAAATGAAATTTAGACAACGACTGGCGGTCGTAAGGGCGGAAAGCATCTGCAACAAACCGCGACAGGCTTCAGCGATAAACATTGTAATTTTAAACTTACATATGTATATTCAATATTGGAGTGGCATTTGACGTTTAGTTACAGTGGAGACACTAAATTGTTCATGTTCTTATTTTTCAATTAATTGTGCTAGCAAAACGTATGGTAAATGAAACCACTAGAATTGATCAATTAAAAGAGGGGTAGTGATTCATTAGGATCCCGAAAGAGCGACCACACACGTAAATAACGACTCAACGGAAGCTCAGGGAGCTTGGTTGGGAAGTTGTTATGCATCATATGTATAGTTGGAATCTGGCAAAAAAGCGATTATCCTTTTATTTTGTCAATACAAAATTACTTTGGTAATAAAAAATTTACTCAATTCAGCTTAGAATACGCCTGTATTATATATGTTAAGGGGGTATTGCTGGTTGGCAAAAATTTGTTTTCGATTTGTCGAATTGTCACCATTATGGCCCCTACCTCAATCAAAATTTTAAAAATTTGTGTACTTCTTTTTTTTTTTGTAAGCTAAACTACAAAAAAAAATGGCCCTAAGTTAATTTTTCATTTTTCAACGGCCGTGTCGTGTAATAACATTTTGGACAACACTGAGCTAAGTAGAAAACTATAGTAGAGTGCTCTCAACTTTAACAATTTTTAAATTGATAATGTTAAAAAAATTGTAGAGTCTCTAGCTCATATAGTGTAACAGGTTTTATTGGTTTTATTTCCAAAACTTTAAGCAAACTTTATTTTTGCAGAGGACATAGAAATCTGTATGAAAGATTCGTTTCTCCAGCTCTTTTATGAATAGCCTCTAAGATCCAGGTGTTTTTAGGGTCGGAGATGTCTCTATCTACCTGTTTCATACGGTGAACTTTGAGTATAAAACAAAGTTCAAGGCCACTTACACAAGGCAACACAATAATAACATACTATATTAATAAGTATTCGAGAAGCATTTTTTAATGGGACAAGAATCTAGTCGGAGGCCGATAAATCGTATAAAATCAATAAAGAAAAGAATACAAAAATCGGGGCATTAAATATTAATTGAAAATTGTTTAAAATCGGAGTAGCAAATATAGCAGTGACATTGCTTTATTGATTGTCTGTGAATTCCTCCATCTCCTGATCTCTCTGTCAAACCTGCCGAGTCGATACAGAAAACAAGCAATGAAATTGATTTACAGAATTTCGTTACTCTTGAACTTGCACCAAGTCAGACTGGGTTGATGACTGCGAGTGTGTCTGTCTCTATGACTGACTATTTACTAAAGCTCATTTAGCATTCATTTAAGGCCATCAAACCGTACCAAATAGACTCGAAACTTATTTAAAGCATGAGTCCGTAAATAAAAATTAAAAATAAAATGTTCACACAATATAGCCGAGACAATTTTATAGTGCAAATAGGGGGCTTTCATACTAAGCGATTTCCTGACCTGAATTTAACCCATGAACAATTTTTTTTGGTAATAAAGATATAGATATCTTAACCAAACTCATAGATATATTTGTATATTGTTGAAATTCAGATTACTATATCATATAGCTGCCATGGGAACAATCGGATGCAAATTAACCTTTAGTATGAAAAACTTTTATGTTCTTTGAGATATTTTAACTAAGCTTACAGAAAAGCTTTTCCAGCCAAATCACTGCGGACGGCAGTCCGAGCTAGTGACGAAAGCAGCACGAAGGGTGCAAAGGCGACTAGCATATATACACAGGAAGAATGGAAAATTTGCTATGACTGTCCGATCAGGTCGAGTTATATACCGATCGAAAGGTATCAATTTAACTTACAAATGTGCATACTAACACTTTTAGAAACTCACCTGGTTCGTGAGATAAACAGGTGTAAGTGGGAGGGGCAAAATTTAAATTATTGGAGCTAATGGGGCCGTTGGAGCCTTTTTGAATTGTTTTGTAATTTTTTACTATTCTAATCAAAAATACGCGTCGAGTGACAACTGGATCATCGAAATCCGATTACTGGTTCAAAAAATAATTAATTTTGAAATTTTTAGTCGCCTTCCGAAAATGAGATGAAAAGTCAGTATGTCTGTCTGTTTGTTTGTCTGTTTGTTTGTTTGGATCAAATCGTTGATTTAGCTTAAAAGCTTGAATGAGAACTTGTTCCCGCTCAAAAATCTAGAGACGTTTGTTCTACGACTTTTTCGAAAAATCGCTAGTTTAGCGGGAAATCGCTAAAAGCCGCTAAAATGCCCCAAAATTTCTGATATCCAATTTTGTGACGAATAATATTAAGTTTTACATATAAATAATTTTAAAAAAAATTTTTGCATTCGGCACATTGCGCTAAAATGTCTCAATTCTTCATACCAAATAAAACTCACTGTTTTGCGCAGTGCCGAATGCAAAAATTTTTTTGTAAATTATTTATATGTAAAACTTAATATTATTCGTCACAAAATTGGATATCAGAAATTTTGGGGCATAATAAATGTTTTCGTCACTAGACTTTTACCTCGTAAAGAGGTTTTTATTTTGGGATCTAAACTTTCCTCCAAATCTAATTTTTTTTGCATCGTTTTGATTGCTTAATATTATTGCCCTCAAACAAACCAGTTTTAATACATCCCGGGCACATTACGGTTATCTATTTCGAAATTGTTTTCATCATGTTTAAGCACTCATTAATCTTCTACTGTTATTAAAGTAACTGATTACTGGTTGAAACTCCTGCCGAATGCCCTCAATGATTTTTTTGAGACTGAGCAATATACACCATAAAAGAGCGGATTTTGATGTTTTTTTAAAGTTAATATTTATTTGACCATAGGAAAACTTATGAGGCCTAGGAACAGTTTGAATGATACAAAACTTTCCTTAACCCATTAGGTACCCATTGAAAAGTCCTAATTTTTGTAGAAGTCTACTTTTTAAACTTTTTTCCTCGGGCTCAAACAAAAAAATTTTGGATTCAAAATGCAAATTCAAAATTCTTCAAACAATTCTAGTGACTGCAAAAAAAAATTTCAAAAATATCTTCGCTAGTACTTTTTGTTATTTTTTGAAAATTGTTCCTTAAGCTACTTTTTGTATGAAAAGGAGGAAAAAGGGGTTAAAATAGTAATATTTAGCAATTTTAAATGAGTTGAGCGGCGTGTGGAGGCGCACAAGCGTGCTCAAGATTAACGGCTTGTTGGGGCCGAGCTATAAAAATACAGTCGAACTTCCCTAACTCGAATCACCATTATCCAGGAAAAAAGTTCGAGTTAGGGAGACTTCGAGTTAGGGAATTTTTTTTTTTTAGTATATTAAAGACTACAAATGCATTCAATCATAAATACATTTCAAATTGCAAATTTTTCTTGTCATTTTCAACAAAAAAGGCTTCCAGTTTGATCAAGACCTGTCGATACTCTCAAAAATTGGTTTTTTCGTTCTTTTGCTGTATCCAGAAGAAGTTCCCGATTCAAATGTCATCATAATTAATATTTAATTTTTTAATATAATGAAAAATGTTTTTGCTGAGATCCCACATTTTTCAGCAACTTTAATTTATTTGGTCTACTTTCAAATTCCTTAACTACTAATAAGTTTGAATATTTCCTTAAACATTTTTAAGTTTGAAAATTTCTTTAAACATTTTTAAACATTTTAGTACACTGATGCGCTGACAAAAAAGTACATTTCGAACATCTTTCCTATGCAATATTCTACCATATTGCATCTCCATATGTTAATGTACATCAATATTACATATCCAAACGATACGGTAACAAAAGCATATAACAGAAACGAAAAGAAAATTCAAACTTTATTGGGGATTTTCCCGAAAAATTCGACTTACAGAAGCACGGGCCAATATTTTTGTTCGAGTTAAGGAGAACTTCGACTTATGGAAGTTCGAGTTAGGGAAGGCGATTTGTATGAAATTTGCTCAGTAAACGCTATTGCCACTCGATTTTGTTCGAGTTAGAGAAAATTCGAGTTAGGGAAGTTCGAGTTAGGGAAGTTCGACTGTAGTTGAAAACAATTTACTTATGTATAAAGTCGGCATCTGTTGAGCTCCATCAAGCGAAACATGCAATAATTTAATAAATAAAATGATTTACATTACATATTACGATGAAATAGCAAACAGCTGGTCAAAAGTTCACTTTTGGAGGCAGGCAACTTTTTGAAACGAAATCAACCAGTTCACACATGAAATTCATTGTAGTTTTCGTTACTATTGTGTTTTTTGTATGTATGTTGCTCATATCGTTGTTGCTAGTACAATGCAAGAGTCTGTGAGAACCAAGTGTATGTGTGAGCCTCGGTGTGATTAAGATATAAGACTATATTTATAGTGCCACTGCCTGTTGCGCTTCTGTGGCTTTGATTTAAGTTTGAATGCCTTTCTGGTGTTCTGACGATAATGCTCTGGATTCTAATGCACATCCCCAGTAGACTGCCTGCCCTCATTGATACGTCGACCGTGGGAATTAAGCAGCAAGTTCAACTAGGTTTCAGCCTCAGTTTAGATCAGCTCCCCAACATCATCATCGTAAATTACAATTCGCTTGCTTCGAAGAACCTAAGATTTATAGGCATTGACAAGTTTTTCATATTTATTACTGTTGTTGTGTCTTTGTTCTGAGGCCTGAGAACCTCAGCGTTGGTTGCGCGGCAACTGCCTAATTCGTTTTTTTGTCTGATGTTTTGCGTGTCCAACAAAAAAAAACTTTTAAAACGATCAATACTTATATTAAATACTACTCAATAAGCTACAAGTGATAATAATTTGCAAGTTGGTTGATAAAGAAGGCATTTTGACAGTATTGTATATGCAGGCCCGCAGCTTTTGAACAGCTGCTAAATATACTTAAGCTGCAAGTTAATGAGCTCAAATGGCCACTGACAAGTCGTGCTGTGGGTTTTGGCTAATGTGAAGGAATGGAAGGGCTGCCACTCTTCCCCTTAGATAAAAGAAAATAAATTTAAATCAAACAAAAATTATGTGCGGAGTTGTAAATTGTGCTCGCCCGCATTGAGTTCTGACTGTGAGTGAGGGTGAAAGTGGGTGGGCAACAGATTCAGGGAACCGGACCCCGATGCTACTGATGATCCCATATCCATGTCTTTCAATTAAACGGAGAGCCTTCATTGCACGCTATGCAACACTCTCTGACACATCGAGAAAGAGAGCCAGACATAAAGAGATAGAGATTAAGTGAGAGGCAACGATGATAATTGGTCAATGGTCGATGTTGACTGAAGCAGCAGTAATACTTACAGTTATAGCTACCGCGGTAATTGTGAATACAGTTTACCACTGATGTTTAACCTTTACCCCAAGTACAAACACAACTAAGGAAAGACAACACGACCCGTGAACTGAGCTATACTTCGCTTTCCAATTAAAATCTTGACCGACAGCTAAGTAAATGTGGTTCGATGATTCTACATCATGTTATTCAACTGCTTAGTGCGATAACTTATACATAAGTAATCTTTATTCTTGTTGCACTGGGAAACAAGTAAATAAATAAATGATACAACAAAACCCATTCCAGGCATTAAAGTGTACATAATGTGCAGTTTATAAATAAATTTTGAATTGATAAATTTTTTGAGACACATTATAGCCGCAAGAGGAAAATGTGTACAAAGAAGTTTCTTAGAATACAAGAAAAAGGTTGTCTTCCCCACGCCGAAGTTTTGATACCCTTGCAGAGTTCTGTGTTAAGTTTTCGATGGATCTGTACTAGGTTTTATCAAATTGATTTAAAACTGAGAGACTACACTATACTACAAATAAACATATAAACATAGCAATATATGCAGTAATAATGGAAAATTTGCCAAGATTGCTAAAATTTGCCGATCCAAAGGTATAGTTTTAAGTAACTTTTGGTAATTCACCTGGTTCATGAGTAAGGGGTTGTAAGTGGCAAGGGCACAATTTAAATGATTGCTGTGGATGGATTAACTTTTCTTATCTTATTTTTCAATCAGTCAAATATTGAACTTATGAATCTGCGAGGGTATCAAATCCACGGCATTCCGCGGATTAGCTTTCCTTCTTTAGTTCAACATTTAAAACAATTATAGCTACCGGTCTATTTCTTTTTGCAATTAAGCAGGATAATTAAATAGAAATGCACAATGTCTCATTTTCCCTATTACATACATTGCACGGAATACAATATACCCTTGAACTTTACAAGTAACGTTATAAAAAATATCGTTGTGAATTAAGTCTTTTCCAAAAATTGAGCTACAACAAAACATTAAAAATGCAGTGAGACTATGTGTGACTGAGCATGGGAATTGGGACAGGGCGGAAAACTTTAAGATGTGATATGAAAATTTAAAATTAAAAAAAAAAGGTAACAAGACGACGACTGAGTGAATTACAAATTAATCAATGTAAGAACGGCGACTGCAATGAAGATTCAGGCAACAACTGTAAACAATATAAACTACAATATAACAAATATGAAGGTTAACTGGGTTTGCAGAATAAGCGCTACGTAGCCTGTGGCATGAGGAAATTAAATTATGTTTAGACTCTTCTACGCAATGTATTTTTGCCATACAGGTTTCTGTCTCCCTGCCTCTGTCTCTATTGCTTTCACTCACACTCCCTTTCTTTGGTATGTGTGTGTGTGGCCCAAGACTTTCGTTTTCTTTTAAGTTGTTGTTTTAGTTTAAATCATTAAATCTTCTGCGTGTTATGTTATGAATGGTGCGTGTAAATGTGTGTTGTATTATTTGTGCATTGAGTATACATATGTATGTTAAATGTTTTTGTAGTTGCTGTTGATTTTATTTGTTGCAGCCAGTGCAGTTGAATAATGGGAATATGTATGTGTATGTATGAACATATGTATGTTGTCAGTAAGATAGTTTCGCTTTCACTGTGTGTCAGTTTGGGTATTCATAGCCTGGACCCCTTTAAAAGTATCTAAAATATCATCTTCGTCTGTATAAAGTATATAGATCCTTGACCAGTTTCTCAGACTGCAAGAGTTAGAGGCGCAAAATTTGTTATATTCGTGTAAAGGCTGTCTCATCTATATATGTATGTTTATAAAACTCTTTGTCCTGACTTACTGGCACACTAACTGAGAATCAACGTGCCAAACGGTAAAAGATAGAGAGCTGAAATTTTCACACAACATAGCTGAGACAATTTACACAAGTGGATCAAATTCGGGGTCAACGTTTATGCAATTGCTTAGTACCATAGGACGGACAGACAGGCGGACAAGGGTACATATTAGAGTGGATCAATCTTTTCGATTTTAAACGGTTGTCAAAATCGTAATCTACGACGAATTCTAAGAAGATTTGCCCAAGTAACCATGGGTCTAAAGTCAAAATCGAGCTTCCGATTAAAATCGTCTTAAACATTCTGATCAAATTTCTTTTAAATCGGTTTATAGGTGTCATATGAAAAATAAGTCGAAAATATACTATCTACATATCTTTTTAAAACTCTGAGATCGAAGCGATCGTACAGACGAACAGAACTTAATCGACTCAGCCGTGGATACAAATAAGCAGAGATTATGTTGATTTCCTTATATTTAATAAGTGTTGTTATTTAAATGGCTTTTTTTTGCTTGGCTAATAAACTATGCAATAAACAACAAAAACTATATATAGAATTTGACTTGAAATTCCTTATCGTAGATGAGCTTGCAAAATATTTCCTAAGAAGGGAATAACACCAGAGCCGGAACCGAAATGAAAATAGTTCGTAGTTAACTCAGCGGTGGAAAATATGTACTACATGTATGTGTGCAAATACGTGTAAGGACCTGGTTTTCAAGTCTCTCTTATATACATGTTATAATTGTATGTACATATAAATGTATACACATGTTAGTATTTAAGGATAGTCTTTAATTCGATTTCATCTCACAGTTTGGAAATGTTTTGTTTTCAAGTGACAACAGCAGACGAAACTTTCCAAAACAAAAATGAACTATGGTTTCTATTTATGTATGCATGAACATACATAGGAACATGTACTTGTAAATGTATGTTGTCTGTTTCCTTTGGTTGTTTTGCTGTACTTGCTGCCCAATTTTTATTTTTGCTGTCAACGTCAGTCATTGATTTTTATTAATGTTTTGTTCTGTGTCTCATTCGGTTTATCCCTAAAGGCCCCCTGCCTGTTGCTGGTAAACAAGAAGAATAACAACAAGTCCATACGGAGTTTCGATTGAACATTCAACACAAACCCATGCACAATCTGCGCTTGTAAATAATATGCATCTGTGAGGCAACAAATGTGAAACATGTGTTGCAAACGTGAAAATATGTCAAAAGTTACTCAATGCACATTGGTACACATTGGTATATTCGAAAAATCTTAAGCCTACCGGAAAAAAGTTGGTAAATAGTATATACACTCATGGACAAAATAATAGGTGTGAACACTGCAACTTTTAATTTACCGATATAAAATGTGTACACAACGTTTTCTACATAAACATAATATTTTTTACATATGGTTACAATGTTTTGGTGCGAATTTGGTAAATTCCCGATTTAATTTTGAGGCCAATAAAATTTACCAAGTGGGTATTTGCTGAGACACTAAATTAAGCTGGTCAATAAAATAGGTGTGTGTAGAAAAACTTTAAGTTTCAATAAGTTAGTAGAACTTTTTGGTTGCAGAAAGTAAGTTATCAAGAAAATGCAACTAAATATGAGTTTAATTATAAATAAAATTATACTAGATGGGTCGTGGGCGTCACTGAAGTGCGGAGGAGAAAAGACTTGTACAAAGACTAAGAAATGAAGGAAAATCGTACAAATATATTGCCACGATCATGAAACGTTCAGAAAACTTTGTCACAAATGCATTAAAACCTAAACCAAAGGTAGAAACTCGAGGTGCCTCCCGAAAAACCTCATCAGAGACCGACAATTACATCGTCACATTGGCTGAAAGCGACCCGTTCCTGCCTTCCAGGAAAATCACCAGTGAAATTGGTAACGTTATATCGTCACGAACTGTCAGGCGACGTTTAGAAAAGGCAAATCTATCCGGTAAAATTTCCCGTAAAGTACCATTGCTTCGATCTGCAAATTTGCAGATGAGGAAAAAATTTGCATTGGATCGCAAAACCTGGTGCGGACCGGTGGGTGAGAAAAAATGGCGAAATATACTCTGGAGCGATGAAACGAAGATAAATTTGTTTGGAAATGATGCCAAAAGGAATGTTCGTCGGCCTAAGGGAAAAGAATTTAATTTTAGTTTCACCCAAAAAACCGTAAAGCACGGAGGTGGCAGCCTCATGGTATGGGGCTGTTTTTCATAAGAAGGTGTTGGTCCGATACATCTGATTATGGTACTATGGACAGATTTGTTTATAAAGATATATTGGTGACGGTAATGCTACCAATTGCCGATGATAACATGCCACTTTTATGGAAGTTCCAGCAGGATAACGATCAGAAGCACTCATCCCGATTCGTAAAGGATTGGTTCCAAGAGCATAAGGTGGACGTTCTCGAGTGGCCAAGTCAATCCCCAGACCTCAACCGCATTGAGAACCTCTGGGGAGAGCTTAAAAAAGAAGTCGGAAAAACTGTTTGCCAAAATAAAACCCAACTATTGGAAAATATCCAAAGAGCTTGGTACAGTATTCCAATCGGAACATGTAGGAAGCTAATTTCATCTATGCCTACAAGAATGGCTAAAGTGTTGCAAAATAATGGCGGATACACAGGATATTAACTGGGATATAAGAGCATTATACCAAACGGGACCAAAACTGGCAAAATTTCGATGTAATTAATAAAATTAAATGATTACACCTATTATTGTGGCCAGCTGAAATTTGAGTTTTTCATGAAATTATTTAATATATATTTTATTTGAAAGCTTTTAAGGCCAATGTTTTTTTTATTATATTATGATTAGTATAAGTTATGAAATTCTCATTGCGTTTTTTTGTATTGATGGAAAAATATATGCAAAATAAGCTGTTAAACACAAAAAAAAATTCACACCTATTATTTTGTCCATGAGTGTATGTATATATGTACATACATGTATGTAATTTCACAGATACATATGTACCGGAAGTATGTATACAAAAAAGCAGACAATAACTGCACATTCTTTTATGTACAACGAAACTCGGTTTTATTTTCGAATCTTTTCTTATTGAAATATTCTTTAATTTGCGGAAAATAAATGATTTGAATATACGATCGGAAAACATTAAACATTAACTTGTATGTCAGTACTCAAAACAATTTTAATCTGGGACACCGAAAGTTGATTTTAAGTTGCAACTTGTTAGAAATGGATTGATCTGATTTAATTTTTTTTTTGTGTAACTGTAAAATTTTTATTTTCTTTAAACATTTTAGCAACTATATTTGTAGTCAACTGTAATGAAAAGTTGAAATGGCTTACGAAAATTTGATTATTGTATCATAATTTATGTAACGTTCGCAATGATTTATTATATAGTTCCGATAAACATGTTTTACGTATTTGGCATACAGGTGAAATTTCTCAAGTAAAAATCTCTGAGCTAATGAGTAGAGCTGAAAACCACCATAATATTGAAAACTTTCGGTTCAGTGGCAAAACATATGCATTTTTAAAGTTCGAAGTTCGAAGGTTTTTAATTATTTATATGTAAAACTTAATATTATTCGTCACAAAATTGGATATCAGAAATTTTGGGGCATGAAAATGCTTTCGTCACTAGACTTTTACCTCGTAAAGAGGTTTTTTTATTCTTTATTCAACACAATCATTGTTGTCTCGAATGAGTATACGCCCGAAATGAGGCGTTTGAGCACGAGCATAAATAAACTCAACGAGCAAAAAATTTCGGCTCATTTGAGTGATTTGAACTTAAGAGTGAATGAATGTGCGCATGCAAGTTTGAGCGGTGGAGCCGAATTGCTTAAATATTCAGCTGTTGATCGTGTATGAACGTTTTGCAATCACGCCAAGCCGTTCTCTGATATAGATACATATGTACATTCATGTGTAATTAATGAAATTTTAAAAACAACAAATAAAAGAACTAAATTCAGCTAAACAGAATTAATGGCACACCTTACCAAAAACTTAAAACAAAAGAGCAAAGACCTTGTACATTAAGATAATTTAAATTTGTAAGTAAGCCACACTTGCAATGTCAATTCCCGTTTGGTGGTAAATGCTAGAGGTCGAAATTGAAAGCAGCACAAAAAATAGCATGATACGATTTGAAAACGACTTGAAGGTTCGTTTAAGACCAGGCAATACCCTGGGCCAAGATCTGGGCGACAGTCTGGGTCTCCTTTTGTGCTGCTAAAGAGTCAGTCCCCAATATGTAGTTTTACACACAGCAACAACACTCTCAAATACACAAAAGATTTGAATTTTGTAATCGAAAATTCTCTTCTGCTTTGTTATTCTCGTTTCCGTGCATACTATGTACAAATAGTTCCAGGAACTGAGAACACAAACCTAAAATTGAAATGCAACTGCGTGTTGAATGTTTAATAAATATGTATGTATGTATGTATGAACCTTAATAAACAGAAGCCCACAGATAATTTAAACAACAAATAAATGAAATGCAGGCATACAGCAGTTGAAATACCTTCGAATGAGCAGAAAAAAAAACAATGTTAATCACCAGAGAACATAAAAGGATTTGGATGCAGTGGCTTTTTTGTTTTCAAAGAAGTTTAAAATGTGTTTTGGGTGCATTTCAACTTATTCTTTAATGGTCAATCTCAGGAAACCGTGATTATAACTGATACTGCAAATGTGACAATAGGAGGGAAGAGTGTGTAAGACTTACAGCTCTACTTCGACCGTTCCTGATTCACATTTCACATCGAAACGCACTGCAATGTGCGAATAGCAAATGCAAAAGCAATTAAATTATTATTCTTTGTGTTTTTACCTCTTTTTTATCTTGTCCCTTTTTTTAAATTCTCGCTCTCTCTCTGTCTTCTAAGTTCGCAGTGACTGTTGACGATGATGATTGCAATATTTTTTATTTTTTTTATTCGTATTTTATGAAGGTGAAGTCACTGCACTTTTATTTTTGCCGTTTGCTTTCGCTATGACAGCTGCTGCCGTTTGTTCTTTTTCTCTCGGGCAATAATTGTTGATTTTGCCTAGTGTTGTTTTTGCTCCAGCTGCTTTCTTTTGTTGATTGCTGTTGCTGTTCTTGTTTTTTTTTTTTTTGCTGCTTGCCTTTGCCCTGATGTTTATTGCTTAGAGCATTTGCAAGCGCATCACAAAGATTTTGATTTTATACTTGCACTCGCTTTCCACTGTCGTTTGACTCTGCACTTGTTGCTCTATCGGCGAGTCTTCTTTATGTCGCTGCTGCCGTCCGGCAGAAGAGCAGCAGACAGAACAAAAATCAACATCAACAAAAAAAAACAAACTCACAAACACATTCACATATGCTGCACACGCGATAAGTACTTGTTGAAGTTCTTTTTAGTTGTCGCTAAACAAAAATAGTAAAATAAAATGGTACTCCCATCAAATGTAAGCAAATGCAAACACTGTTTAATTTGTGGGATTTTATTTGAAATATTTGAGGAAAATGTGCCGCGACCGTACGTCCTCACACTTCGACTTCAAAAATAACACTAATATGTTATTTAACAGATGGTGTTAACTTAGTGTAACTGCTCAAGTGAGCTGCTCAATACTCAAAAGAGCTGTTATGTGCTGCACTCTGTTAACTTTCAGAGCGCATCAGTGTTGCCAGAATAATTAAAACGAAAATAGCTAATATGATCAAACAGTTGAATAGAACTTAAAAATAAAGTGCTAAAAAATAATATTTTTGTATATTAGATTGAAAACAAAATGTTCTTATTAAAAAAAATACCTTTTTCGTTGATATCAACAACATCCCCGACAGAATCTTATGTTTGTTGGACTCCTAATTGATTTTTTCTAAAAATTCAAAAAAGTATTAATTAGAAGTTCAACAATTTTTCGTGTTAAGCAACGCAAAATCTGGCAACGCGCTGACAGTAAAGTTGACAGCAGTGCTGCCATGTGTTCAGCGCCCGTATAAGCTAAGCTCTGAGTAAAAATAAGCTAAAAATAAAAAGAAATATGCTAAAAAAAACGAGCTTCATCCAAATGCAAGAAAACTTACAAAATAATAAGGTTTATGTTGTAATTAAATAAGTTCACATATCATCGATTAAAAGGCTAACATATTTTTGTGATTGAACTATTGAGCCCATTGATGATAAATGTTTTTTGGATTCCGCAGCCCAATATCAAAAGCTTTTTACTACTATTGTAGATTTGCTGGTGCTGCTTTCCAGCCAAACATCGCGGAATAATTGTTTGTATATTAATTTTGGCCTTTTTGTAAGCTCTACTTTCTTTTGATTTTACAATTCCAAATTGAAGATTTCGGTAGTAACACATCGCACATGCATCACCCAACATGTTGATGAAACCATCGATTAGAAAACACATTCACGATCATATAAATAAAGTTCACGGTACAACCAGCAAAAAAGAACAAGCTTCCATAATTTAATGCCCTGAAACGTTTAAAATTTATAAAATATTTTGTTGATGTTGATGAACTTTAAAATATGCTAAATTTATGGTAAAAACAATAGCCAGTTTTAGCGCAAAACGCCAATTGTGGCAGCCGTGCCTACAACATTGCTACCCTGTTTGAGGTACATAGCTATTTGGAACGTACCAGTAAGAACGCAAACGTCGTCGTAATTTTTCGTTATTTTGCTTTCTGACAGCAAAAACAAAAACAAACGAAGAGTGCAGAATATAAAATGTTTTCTGTCTGGTCCCTGCGCTTCTCTCTCTGAGAGCCGAGAGAGCACGTCGAAATTTCCCATTTCAATGCCCATTTCCAAAATTCTCATTTTAGAACATGGAAAGCGGAAGGCTTAAAGGCATGTCCAGTGTTGCCAACTTTTGTTTGAATAAAAAAGCTGTTTTTGACGGGAGGAACGATGCAAAAAAGCTGAAAAATTTATTTAAAAAAGCCATAAAAAATCTAGTTTTTCAATTGATTAATTTCTGTATTTTTTCCCGAAGAGGGTAGAGTGTGCGCACAACGACAGTTGTTTATAAAGAAAGTGAGCCATTTGAGCAGCAGCTGATCTTTTATTCATAAGATGTGAATAATTTCATCGATGTTGTGTTCATTCTCCTGTTCTTATCATCCGCAGGAATTTATTGGGAAGCTTATATGTGTGGCAGCACTGGTCGAGTCTTCGCAAGCCATATTTGTAAATTCAAAATTCGTAATAAAATATATTACTTTCGTAATAAGTAGCAAACAAATAAACCAATTACCTTAAATAAAGTACACTGTTAAGTGTACTCAAGTGTAGTTTATTTCGCAGTTTTGATTTCACAAGAATATGCGCTCCACCTTCGCGTTTGACCAAGGCAACGATAATAAATCAATGGCAACCTTAGCCAACTCTGCAAAAGTATTGTTGCCCCCAGAGTCCTTATAGGAATTGACTTCAATCCTAAATACTGTAGTGCTGTCATTATTTTGCCATTTCACGAAGCGAATTTTGTTATATTGGGTTTTAATTTACCCTATATTTGGGCATTTACAAAAAAAATCGGAAAAAAAGCATTTCAACAAACAAAAAAGCCAGAATTCCCGCTGCCCGCTGTTTGCAAATTTTTCTAGCAAATGGCCTTTGAAAACAGCCAGATTTGACGGGAAAAAAGCGACTCTGGCAGCACTGGGCATGTCATGTGGCGTTCGCTACAAAAAGAACACATCCAGATTGAGTTCCTTTAGACCGTACATTCAAACACAATAAATATTGAAGAGTTATATATTTTGTATGAAATTAGATGAACACCCACTCTTAGGTAAATCAAAAAGATTATGTAGACAACAATCTTCTTCATAATTATAAGATGTTTACTTTAATTTGAAAAAGGTCCAGCATTTTAATATTAGACCACATATGAGTTTAAAAATTTCTGATATCCAATTCTGTGACGAATAATATGAAGTACATATAAATTATAAAAACAAATTTTTGTTGGCACTCGTCACACCGCGCTAAATTATTCCTACCTAAAAAAAATTACTTTTTTGGGCAGTGACAAATGGCAAACATTTTTTTTTTTAATAATTTATATGTAAAGAGGTTTTTTTTTATGATTTCAGAAATTTTGAAGAAATTTGACTTTAAAACTTTGTCAAAAGGTGTATAGTGTTTGTAGAAATATAAATATATATAAAGCCCGCATTCTTACAAGCAAAATCAAACTGTTCGGCAACACTCGTTTCCATTGCAATGCACAGGTATGAATGTCAATTCTCTTGTATGCAACATTGTTTTAAATAATACATTTTCTCAAGTATATACACTCAGACCAACATTTATTCGTACACCCTTTTTTTTACTTTAACAGCTATATAAGTCAAGTCTTGACATTAAAAAAAATATATTTGGAAAGGTCGTTCTAATTCCGTTTGAATGATGCAAAACTTTCCTTAACCCATTGAAAATTTTGAATTCAAAAAAAGTAAATTTTTCAACTTTTTTCCTCGATTTTTTACAAAAAATATTTTGATGCAGAAAAATTCTTCAAACAATTCTAAAAGTGACTGCTAAAAAAATGTTTCAAACAAATTTTTTGCTATTTAGTATTTTTTATAATTTTTTGAAAAGTGCTAAAAAGGGGTTAAAATGGTAATTTTTAGGATTTTCAAACAATTATAAAAAATACTAGCAAAAATATATTTTGCCAATTTTTTTTTTACTTTGAAAATTTTTTTTTTTTTTGCATATATAATAAATTAACATTAATTTAATATATTTCGTCAAAAAATTGGATATCAGAAATTTTGTGGCATGGAAATGTTTTCGACACTAGACTTTTACCTCGTATAGAGGTTTTTTATGGAGATTATTCTCATTTGGCATGAAAATGCAAGCTTATACATAGTAAACATTGCTTGGGGAAAACACGTTCCCTTAAGTTTTACTGGGATGTTGAAAGAACTGGCAGCAGTGCATATAAACGTTTATACCCTGATCGGGTTACACTTTTGAAGACGAGCGTTCAATGTTTTAACGTTAAATACTTATAATTGATAAAACAAATCATTGCATTTATTTTTGATTATTAACCATAATGAATTTGCTATTTTTTTATTTTTTTTTTTTGGACGTAGATGTACTAAACGAGCAGTACTTTCAAGTGGTTCAAACGACACCATGCAAAGGCTTGTTGACGCGCGGACAAACAGATAGTCAGAGACAAAGCTAGCTAAATTGCAAATAATTAAAGTTTTAACAGAAAGAATGGAAGAAGAATTGGTTATAAATTGAGACAGATTACTATAGTTACAGCAAAGTACACGGAATGGCTAATTAATTCAGAGGAATCAATTTCACCAATAATTAGTTTATTTAGAATTGTGTTTTTTGGTTAATAAAGTTTTAAGGGTAAGGGGTATTTCATAGTGCGCATGTTTTATGTTTCACTTGCTGTCCTAGCAACGAGCTCTAGCGCTGGTTTGCTCATGTTCCTTCCAATTTGTTCTTTATTGCTCACTTGCGCTTTTTTGCTCACTTGTTCTTTTTTGCTCTCTTTTTTTTTTTCAGTTGCTTTGTTTCGCTCAGTTGCTCATTCCTGTTCAGTTCTTCGATTTTGCTCACTATTGCTCAGTTGTTCCTTTTGCGCCCGGTAGTCCCGAAAAGTCACGATATAACACATACTTTCAAATCGCTTAATAACAAAATGCCTGTAATAAGTCACTAATCGGACGCAGAAAAATGAGCATAGAAAAAGTTTAAAAACTTTTTTGTTGTTTGAGATATGGGTATTTCCAGGATCGAGAACGCGACATTTGTACGTCTTTAAATGAAAAAAAAAATGGCAAAAATTTATATTTTCAAAAATGTTTTCTCACGTGTTTAATGTGTTTTATCAACACTAATGTAATGTTTGACTTGACAAATGCGAAAGTCTTTAAAATGTGGCGAGTAAATTGGATGAAAATACTCTTAAACCATAATAAAATAATGTAGTTTTTCATTTTAGAAATAATTTTGATATGTTACTTTCATACTTGGGAACTCACCTGATTCGTGAGATAAACAGGTGTAAGTGGGAGGGGCAAAATTTTAATGATTGGAGCTATTGGGGCCGTTGGAGCCTTTTTGAATTTACGTTGAATTTTTTACAATTATCATAAAAAATACGCGTCGAATGACACCTCGATCATCAAAATCCGTTAAATGGATCAAAAAATAATTCATTTTGAAATTTTTAGGGGCTTTCCGGAAATGAAATGAAAAGTCAGTCTGTCTGTTTGTTTGTTTGTTTGTTTCAAATCGTTGATTTAGCTTAAATGTTTGAATGAGGACTTGTTCCTGCTCAAAAATCTAAAAACGTTTGTTCTACGACTTTTTCGAAAAATCGCTAGATTAGCGGGAAATCGCTAAAAACCGCTCAAATTGTCATATGTCGTTGAAAAGGTATTTTGAAAGTCTGTTGGGCATACCTTTACACTATATTTCTAAAGGACATAAGTAAATTGCTACAGGTGAAATAAGGTATTTTTCACCACATTTTGGCGGTTTTTGAGAAAACGCTGCTAACGATTTTTTTTAACTTTCTTTAGTTTGTAAAATTTTGCGTTTTTTGATATATGACACAAAAAAGTTTACCGATAGGTTTGGAAGATATAACCTATTATCTGAATATATACGTTTTACTTTGAATTGGTTTAGGGCAGCAGCCAGAGTTTGAGAGTGCTGATAGATTTTGCGATTGATATGTGTGTTCGTAAACCGAACCAGTGTTGCCATACTGTTTGATTTTGTTTGTGCAAACGATAAACAAAGTTGACAAGTTATACTGTCAAAAAATACTAAAATTTTCAAAATTTTGTTCAAAAATTTCTGATATCCTATAAAAAAAACCTCTTTACGAGGTAAAAGTCTAGTGACGAATACATTTTCTTGCCCCAAAATTTCTGATATCCAATTTTGTGACGAATAATGTTAGGTTTTACATATAAATTATTAAAAAAAAAATTTTTGTCACTCGGCACTGCGCAAAACAGTAATATTTATTAGGTATGAAGAATTTGGGGCAATGTGCCGAGGGCCAAAAATTTGTTTGAAAATAATTTATATGTAAAACCTTATGCGTCACAAAATTGGATATCAGAAATTTTGGGGCAAGAAAATGTATTCGTCAGTAGACTTTTACCTCGTAAAGAGGTTTTTTTATAGGTTCTATATATCAGAAGCAGCTTTTAAAACTTTTTTTAAATTAAACTTTCAATATATTTCTACATATTAAAATAGTTTATGTTACAATCTTACTCTCTGACTTAGTGTAATCGTTAAAATACATACGGTCCATTTTGAAAATCAATTTTTAAGAAAATAGGCAAAAATATGGAAAAAGTGAATTTATTCCAATGTAGAATCTATATGTTCATCCAATTGAATTTCTTCTAGCGTATATAGCTAAAATAAATAACTTGAATACATTTTTGCCGACTGCCCCTTAGTTGGGCGAAAAGTATATTTGTAGCGATTTATATTATTTTATTTCACTGTGATGCCGCTGTTAATGAGAAGCAATATGCACACTAACGCAATGCAAACATTTGACTGTGTAGGTGCTGGCTACTATAGTAGTAAAGCATCATACATATGTATATAATATGTATTACATATATCGCAGTCTCTTAACAGCAGCTTCAACAGCTGTTAAGCAAATATGTTTTGGTGCAGCCCTGCGTTTGGTTTTCTTTGTTGTGACAATTGTAGCACAATGTATAACAAACGAAAATAAAATGCAAAATGTATCCAAACTTTGTATTATATACAGATAGTGTGTTTGTTTTGTCTTAGCAGATTAAAAAAAAAATAATAATAAAAATCATCTAATCATCAAATGAAAAATGTTTAATTAGTGTCACTGATTTGTGTCAATAATTAGCTCGTCAGTGTACATATGTTGATCTTCGTACACAAACAACTGCACTAGCATACAAGTCCGAGCACCAGTGTTGCCAGAATCCGTTAAAAAAAGGACGGATTTGATTTTTGATTTTTTTTGCAAACTTTTATTTTATTTCTAAATTAGAATGCAAGGAAGGTAGAAATAAAATAACAGAATGCAAAAAAACACTACCAAATTTTTTTAATTTTTACTTTAATATTTGTCAATAATTCAAATCCGTCCTTTTTTTAACGGATTCTGGCAACACTGCCGAGCACACATTTAAGAGAACTCTGAAGGTTTGGTATGTATGTACATTTGTATGTATGTATGTATGTATGTATGTATGTATGTCGTTTTTTTTAGCACATTCAAATCGCAAATGGTAAATAACAGCAATTGGGTATTGGAGATTGGGACCTCGTCTGAATTCGCTGTCGACAAATTGTTTTGGTTCTGTTTTTTTTAATTCTACAGCTCAAGATCGCAGCAACGTACAGTGTCCCGCAGCTTATTTCAACCAGCCCCTGTTTTTTAAACTGTTATAACTATCTTAATATCCATATGATTTAAACGCAATTTTTATTTTAACGTTTAAACATAGAGAAAAAAAAATGTTAAATAATTTGTACGTATTTTTTTAATATTTTAAAACAAATTAAAACTCAAAAATGTACCAAAATTAAAAGTAAAAGCTGTGAGCCACTGTATTACATATATACAGACATACATACATACATGAATATGTATGACGCACCCGCATACCGACAAGCAAAAGAGCTGGAACTGAAGCTGGAGCGAGATGGCGTTGACTGATTGAGAACAATAGCGTCACCGGAAATTATTGCATCTGTTGTTTTGTGCTGTTGCCATTGCACTTCTCCACCTCGCTCCTTCTGTGTCATCTACTTACATACATATGTATGCCTACAAGCAAATACATATACAAATATACATGCACATATTTACATATGGTACATGCATATGTATGTATGTACAGACGTACGTATGAATACTAAGATTATTTATATCTGGTTTTGTTTTCTGCGTTTGCTTTTTTCTTCCCACCTCTAGATACACTTGAGTTGTTTTCAGACTACGTTTTGAGTTGTTCTTTTGAATATTTAATTGCTGGCAAAAATTAGAAAAAACCTCCTGCATGCTTCAGTTACATATGTACATACAGTTGATAACATTAATATTCGGTTTTTTTTTTATTCAATTTCAAACGCGAATAAAATGTATACAACTAACAAAAATAAAAAATCAAAAAATAATAGTTGATTAAAGCTTGTAATATTTCCTTTTCAAAGAGGTAAAAATATTAAAATTTTTTTTTTCAAATTAAAGGAGAAACTATACATAAACAAAAAAGAGTCCAAAATTTGCGTTACTTTAATATTCGGTTTTATCTCATAATTACATGTAAATAATTTAAAAAAAAAATGTTGGCACTCGGCACATTGCGCTAAAATGTCTCAATTCATCATACCAAACAAAACTCACTGTTTTGCGCAGTGCCGAATGCAAAAAATTTTTTTTTATTATTTATATGTAAAACTTAATATTAATTATAAATTATTCGTCACAAAATTGGATATCAGAAATTTTGGGGCATGAAAATGTTTTCGTCACTAGACTTTTACCTCGTAAAGAGGTTTTTTTATGGGATATCAGAAATTTTGAAAATTGCAATATTTTTTGACAGTATAACTTGTTAACTTTGTTCTTTGTTTGTACAAGCAAAAACAAACTGTCTGGCAACACTGGTTCCCTTTACAAACACACATGCCAACACGCCAAGCGCAAAAGCTATCAGCATTCTCAAACTCTGGCTGCAATGACACTTTGTTGCTGCTGTCTTATTCCAATTCTAAGTAAAATGAATATAATCAGTTAACAGGTAATATCGACTAATATTCGACTACAATTTTAATAGTAACCCTAAATAAATACCGATCTTGCTGTAATCGCAATTATAATATGTTTTATCTGCCGCAAGAAGAATTCACCACTTGCAAGCAGTATATTTTTGGATGACGCTGCAAGCAGTGTACATACTGCATATGTACATGCAGTAGTGTAAAGGTAAAAGGTATATTCAGTTAATAGGTAATATCTTGCCCAAACGAATTTTGACAGATATGAGTTGTATGTCAAAAAACGCGGAATTGAATTGTCTATAACATATACCATATTAAAAGTGATTTGAAACGTAGATTTTTCTTAAATCGCCAAAATGTGGATGTTTGGATGCTATAGCGGTTTTTAGCGATTTCCCCCTAAACTTGCGATTTTTCGAAAAAGTCGTAGAACAAACGTTTCTAGATTTTTGAGCGGGAACAAGTCCTCATTCAAACTTTTAAGCTAAATCATCGACTTGATCCAAACAAACAGACTGACTTTTCATTTCATTTTCGGAAGGCCACCATAAATGTCAAAATTAATTATCTTTTGAACAAGTAGTCGGATTTTGGTGATTGAGGTGTCATTCGATGCGTATTTTTGATTTAAATAGTAAAAAATAAATCAAATAGGCTCCAACGGCCCCATTTGCTCCAATCATTTAAATTTTGCCCCTCCCACTTACACCTGTTTATCTCACACACCAGGTGAGTTTCCAAAAGTCAGTATGCACTTTTGTAAGTTAGATTGATACCTTTCGATCGGTATATAATTCGACCCGATCGGACAGTCATTTTCCTGTGTATATATGCTAGTCGCCTTTCGCACCCTTCGTCATGCTTTCGTCACTAGCGCGGACTGCCGTCCGCAGTGATACATAACTAAATAATACGTATTTTATCTTGAAAACAACTTAATCTTATATTTGGTATGACAACCATTATTTTTTATGGTATCGCTTAGGTGTTTTGGCGTAGTTTGCATAATTTTTTGAATATATTCGTGGCCAATTTTAGCCCACTCTTCCTGCATCCATTTCTTTTAACACGGATAAGGACGATATTGGCGTTTTGTGCACACGTCGGCTCAGCTCACTTTACAAATTCTCTATAGGATTTGATTGAGGCGTTTGGGGCGGCGTTTTCAAGACTTTTGGGCAGCTATACAGCATTCGAGAGTTGCATTTTTGGGCCTTATGCTCCGGGTCATTGTCCAGGACAACAACAAATTGAACGCATCAAATTTTCCTTCAAAATTTTTAGGAATTGACAGCTGAACTCTTTGCCGACCACGGAAAGACGAAACATATGTACATACATATGTACATACATATATCAGGTGGCGTCAACAGGCAAAATATACAGTATCTCACATCTTATTTCAACCAGTGCCTTTAAAAAAGTGTACTCATATGTAAAATCAAAACTAAGAAATAATATCAAAATAATTAAAATGCAGGCTGTTAGTCTAATGTTTCAACTTATTTATTTTATTTATTTTTTAAATATTTTCCCAAAATTTTATAATAATTAATTATAAAAAAATATATAAAAGAAAACTCTTATTTTTCGAACTAAGAGAGTGTTCTCAGCTGAGTGTATCAGACGTGTTTTTTGTGCTCTAGTTATTTACATTATTTTGTGCCTTATATTTGCAAAAATACATCTAAATTTCTAATAACTAAAATTTGTGTATTTGTGCAGGACACCGACACTATGTAAGTTGTAATTAGTTGTGCATTTATATCTTATCAAATAACAGTTTAAATTTTGTGCATTTGCTAAGCATCTTTTGTTTTTTCCCTTTTTGACATTTACTTGTGCGTGTGTTTGTTTGAGTTTTGCTTACACTCTGCACCTCGCTCGTATAAAATTGTTGTTAGTGCTTATCTGCATTTCTCAGTCTCAGCGATTTCCTTAGCCTAAATAAGTGTTAGTGTGTGTGCTTGTTCGTGCATTTCGTTTTTGTTTTGCACCGCGCTTTCACAAGCAATTGTTTTTGTTTTTTGCTCTCTTTGCTTAGAGCTTGTTTTCGAGTGTCTCCTGCAGTGCTGCCAGAGTCGCTTTTTTCCCGTCAAATCTGGCTGTTTTCAAAGGCCATTTGCTAGAAAAATTTGCAAACAGCGGGCAGCGGGAATTCTGGCTTTTTTTTTTTGAAATGCTATTTTTCAGATTTTTTTTGTAAATGCCTAAATATAGGGGAAAATAAAACCCAATATAAAAAAATTCGCTTCGTGAAATGGCAAAATTATGACAGCACTACAAAATTTTGGATTGGAGTCAATTCCTATAAGGATTCTGGGGGCAACAATACTTTTGCAGAGTTGGCTAAGGTTGCCATTGATTTATTATCGTTGCCTTGGTCAAACGAGAAGGTGGAGCGCATATTTAGCCAAGTCAATCTTGTGAAATCAAAACTGCGAAATAAACTACACTTGAGTACACTTAACAGTGTACTTTATATAAGGTAATTGGTTTATTTGTTTGCTACTTATTACGAAAGTAATGTATTTTATTATGAATTTTGAATTTACAAATATGGCTTGCGCAGACTCGACCAGTGCTGCCACACATATAAGCTTCCCAATAAATTCCTGCGGATGATAAGAACAGGAGAATGAGGACAACATCGATGAAATTATTCACATCTTATGAATAAAAGATCAGCTGCTGCTCAAATGGCTCACTTTCTTCATAAACAACTGTTGTTGTGAGCTCACTCTACCCTTTTCGGGAAAAAATACAGAAATTAATCATTTGAAAAACTAGCTTTTTTATGGCTTTTTTAAATAAATTATTCAGCTTTTTTGCATCGTTCCTCCCCTCAAAAACAGCTTTTTTATTCAAACAAGAGTTGGCAACACTGGTCTCCTGCTCTATTTACGTGCTCATTTTGTGTTTGCAGTTTTAGTTTGACCCCTGTAGGAAATATGTCGTGCTGCAAGAAGAAGTAAACTTTTAAGCGTAATGATGATGATGCGCAGCCGCAGTTTGTTTACTGTTGGCTGTGTGATGACATCATGCATGCTATGTGTGCTGGTCTCTCGGGCAGAACTGTGACAAAGTCATCGCCACATCTAAGAGGTAATGTGGATTAGTCTTGCCCTGTATGCATCAACAAGCAAATTGATTTCTCATTAATGTACAATTCTGTGAGAAATCAATTCTTAAAGCTTAGCAAGGCGGCTAAACTTCTTTCGAGTGTCTTTGACTCTAGCGTTGAGTTGCTCAGCCAATTTGAATTTGATTCACCCCCTGATTCCCAATTTTTATCTGTACCGTCTATAAGTTCAGTAGCCCAGTCTTCTTCGACTCCATTGTCATCTCGTCAACACCTTGACAGCGGTAAGGCCCTCTGTAAATTCAGCCCCAATAAAAAGTATTAACAATGAAGTCCCTATGCTCAATGTTGTTTCTCCTCGGAAGCAAGTATTTGTGTCTAGGCTATCTTCGGACACTACTTGTGATTTCGTAGAGGCATACATTGCGTGCCCTGCGAAAGTCTCCATTACTAAATTCAATTATTCTACACCTCGAGAAATAGCCTCGTTTAAAATTAGTGTCCCTCACGACTCTTTTGCCGTCATATGTTGCCCAAAATTTTGGCCGCCAAATGTGATTGTTCATGAGTTTAGGTCGAAAAAGAGATCAGAGCCTGTCGCCCTACCTGCTGGTAGTTCTAGACCTCAAGCTTCCACCAGCAATGCCTCAAAAAACTAGTTCCTTGTCCCGACTCGGCAGTAATACATTATCAGAATGTTAGAGGCCTTTTATCTAAGCTCAAAAATCATTTTTTTAGTCGTTTTTTTTTTTTTTTAATCTGACATTATTGCGTTATCAGAGACTTGGCTTACGCCAACTAAATCACTATTCTTTATGAAGGTATGATCGACCGATTCGCCGAGGTGGTGGTGCATTGATTGCCATTAAATCGTCACTTCGGTCTGAACGTATCTCATTAATAGTGCCTACTGATGTTGAAATTGTTGCTGTTAAAGTAACATTTCCCGACTTCTCAAATTGAAGTTTATATGCAGCATATACAAATTAATGAAGTTTCTCTTCAAGTTAGGGATAGTGACCTATTTGTTATGCTAGGTGACTTTAATTTACCTTACATTTCTTGATCGCTCTTCAGTAGCGCAAACTATCTTGTTCCTTTATATCATCCTGATTTTTCAGATTGTTTATTTGATATTTTATTGTTTCAAATAAACTCAATTAAAAATAGCTTAGATAGAATTCTTGATATGTTATTTATAAAGGACTTCGCAAATTCTGCCGTCTCTAGGTCATTCCCACTGCCTGAAGACTTACATCTTCCTACTATACAAATATCTATTTCTATTTCATAGTCTTTTAACCCACCTCTAACTCAGCAATCACCACCTCGTTGTTTTCGCAAAGGAAATTATTCATTGCCTAATGAACTTATTCTTGCAACCGACTGGTCATTTATTGAAAAGTCAGCTGAAATTAATAGTGACCCTGAATAGTAATTAATATGTGACCCTTAACGCACTCTTAGATGTGTGTGTTCCCAATTTTATTCCTGCGTCTGGTTCATCAAAGCCCCCCTGGCTAACACCTAGACTTTCTTAGTTAAAGAATATTAAATCTAATATTTAAAAAAAATTCAAGAAGTCAGGTTCTGGTCTCGACTGGTCTAAATACACAATAGCCAGATCGAACTTTGCCGTTTTCGCTGAACTATTTGCAAAAATTTTTCTATCAACCTATTCTCCTAAGTTTCCCCGTAACTCTTCTTAACTGGTGTAGGGATAAGAAGAGTAACGGGGAAAGTTTACTTTCATCTAACAATATGTTTGCTCCCTATATTTCTTTTAACACCGTAGTAACTTTTATTAAGGGGGTCTTCTCATTGAGCAACTTTTTTTTTTCGACTTTTTTTTTTTGCATTTATTTATAGCTTGGGCAGTTGTGAATATGCCCCTAAAAGGATTTTTAGAAATTCGAAATACTTATGGCCATTTTTATCCAGCAATGTTAATGTTAATGCAAGTGAAGTCAAAACTTTAAACGCGTTTATCTCGAAACCACGTTTTTCGAACTGGCAGCCATGATATCTCCAGTTCAACTGAACCGATTTTCATGAAACAAAGTGGAATCGACGCAGAATTGTCACCATTCTCGGGTGAACCTCGACCATAATTTTAAAAAATTTTGTACTATTTTTTTTTTACACTAAACTACAAAAAAAAAGCCCGAAATTGAAATTTTTTTTTGAATGGCCGCCATTTTGTCAAAAAAAATCACAAAATTAAGCTTGAGGTTCACCCGAGAATTACATCTATACTGATTATAACCCCGTTTTTTTTTTTCATTTCGTACGCTCCGGATACCCGGAATCGTGGCCGCCGTGACGACACCTTTTTTTTTCACCACCAACTTTGAAGTCTCATTACTTTTTGAACAGCCCTCGTATCGAGGCAAAAAAAATTTTTTTATTTTACTTTGAACCTTTTGTAATACAATAAATAAAAAAAGTTTTCAATTATTCTTTGCGTTTTCAAATTAGAATTTTTTTAAAAAGGGTCAAAAAAACGGGTTTTGAATGAGAAGACCCCCTTAATTCCTTAAAATCTTGTTTTTCTCCTGGACCTAGGGATGGCACGATTAATCATATGATACACAATAATCGATTATTTTTCTTCCATTGGCGATTTAATAATATCGCAAAATGGGCTGCGATAAATGAAACATTAATCGATTATTCGATCAAATAATCGCGTCGTTGCACAAATTTGACCGGCAATTTGGAGCAATGCATTGCAATGGAGAATTTTTATTGGCAGCATCAACTTTGCTGGACCCTCGATTTAAAAGAAATTAATTTTTAAGATGCTGTTGCTTTGGCATCTGTAATGAAGAACATTCGGATTGAAATGGCGGAAGGCCCACCACAAGTCGCTGTCACACAAACGCCGTAAGAAACGCCACGAATTTTCCCAAATCGAAGACGAGCTCAGCTTTTTTTAAATGCTTCTGTATTAGAGTTTAAACGCAATGTGTCTGGGGGGAGATGCGTACAGTGCACAGTGGTCGATTTAAGTAATTTGGCGGACCGTAATTGAATTTTGTACTTTTAACAAATTACAAAATTAGTTTTTCAGTCGATAACTAAAAGGCTATGTAGCAAATCATAACAACCAAATCAATAATTGCACTTTAAATTATCAGCTGTGAGCTTTTGATTAGAGCATTTGTAAATACAGCTGTTGGAAATACGTAGGCTGCTATATATATTTCTGGCCTAGGCAACAATAAGTGTTGCCAGGTGCAATCTGATATTTCCATTGGAAAGGTTGACATTTTTTAGCATAACATCACTCAGAACGTGTTGTCATTTAATCGTGAATTGTTAAACTTACAGAGCTTTGAACAATTCAATTCCGTTAAAAAAATGGAATTGACACGTGAGCATTTTCGTGCGATCATTTTTCACAACTTTCGACGTGGATTATCCAGACAAGAGTGCATCGATGAACTTAAGTCTTTGTATGGCGATCAAGCACCATCCTATAGCACCGTGAAAAACTGGTATAACGAATTTAATCGTGGTCGCAGTTCGCTCAACGACAAATTCCGTGAAGGTCGTCCAAAAACGTCCGTTGTGCCAGAGAACATTGATGCCGTGCGTGAACTAATAATGCAAGATCGTCATGTGACATACCGGGAGATAGAGGCATCCTTGGGCATTTCTCCCACCAGCATACATTCGATATTACATAAACACCTGACCGTAAAAAAGGTTTGTTGTCGTTGGATCCCGCACAATTTGACAATCGCTCAAAAAAAGGCTCGTGTCGATTGGTGCAAAGAAATGTTGAAAAAATACGATCGCGGTGCTTCAAAAGATGTTCATAAGATCGTCACAGGTGACGAATCTTGGATCTATGCGTATGAGCCCGAAACAAAACAACAATCGACCGTGTGGGTCTTCGAAGACGAGCCAAATCCAACGAAAGTTGTTCGTGGAAGAAGCACTTCGAAGCAAATGGTCGCCTGTTTCTTCAGCAAAACTGGTCATGTGGCGACTGTTCCGCTTGAGCAACGAAGGACGGTCAATTCTGAGTGGTACACCACAATTTGTTTGCCTGAAGTCTTCGGAGAAATTCGAAAAACAAACAAGAGAAGACGAATCATTCTTCACCATGACAACGCGAGCTCTCACACATCGGCTCAAACCAGCGCCTTTTTGACCGGCCAAAACGTCGAATTGATGGGTCATCCGCCGTACAGCCCTGACTTGGCACCCAATGACTTCTTTTTATTCCCGCACATCAAGAAAAAAATGCGTGGTCAACGATTTTAGTGCCCAGAAGATGCTGTTGAAGCGTTCAAAAACCATGTTTTGGAGGTGTCTCAATCGGAGTGGAAAAAGTGCTTCGACAATTGGTTTGAGCGCATGCAAAAGTGTATAAATCAGGCTGGAGAATACTTTGAAAAACAATAAAACAATTTTTGATGATAAATATTCGCATTTTCATTATTAGGCCAGAAATATATATAGCAGCCCTCGTACAATGTGTTAGGATTTTGAACGTGTGCAAATAGTACTGCAAAATTTTTAAAAATCACATTTTTAATTGTTTTTTTTTGATTTTATCAATAGTTAAAATATGTATTTACATAACAATAAATGTTTTGTGACCTGTGGATATATGTTATTTTAATAATTGATGGTAAAACTTAAAACTTTGTTATCTTCTCAAATGTGACCAATATTTAACTTCTGTAGAGTATAAATAGTGACGCCGTCATTTGCTGGTGAGGACACTATTTTTATATGTTAATGTGGTTCGTCTTCTTTGTGAAATGTCCAAGATCTGCCGCAGCGAGTTGCATCTGCTCACAATATTGTATTTTTTAGGCACCATGTCAGTCTGCAATCGTAGTCTTTTTCTAGTATGGCGCAGCGAAAATGATTCTCAAAAAAGTTTTTCAGCACTGGAGAACTATATTTTATCAAATACTATTGAAAAATCGAATTGCACTGGGGAGGACGGGCGTGGCTTAATAGTTAAAATCATTAAAAATTTTGTCGGAAGAAGCCTTGGCGGCTAGGAATAAAGATTTTCGAAAGTTTCGGCTAAAGCGTTGTCGTAAAACTACAATGGCGGGTCTGATGAGCTCCTAATTAATTTCTTTGGATCCCCTAATAACGAGTTTAAGCAAAAGCCAGTCTAGTCATTCAAATAATGATATTTTTTAGATACTAAGGCAAAAATTCTACCTTGTAATGCTTTTGCAGAATAATAAATGCTTGATTTAGACTGGAGGTTCAATTAGAAAAATCAGAATGTATTCCTTCCTGCCAAAAATATACATTTTATATGAACAATAAAATTATTATATAAATAAAAAAATAAGAGTTTGTGATTTAAAACTAAGTTAAATTAAATAAAGACTTGAAATAAGTAAGGACTGAAAAAGGCCAAAAACACCTAGCTTATAAACCAAATATAAGAGACACCCTAATGTCTCTTATTTGGTCAAAGTCAATATTTTTAAACGCATACGGGCTAGTTTTGTTCATTAGGTCCTAAAGGACTCAGAAATAAATTTCAACCTCAATCGGTGTATGATAACCCGTGCCGACTTGGATCGAAAAATTTAAAAATTATATAGGAAACAAAAATTTTTTTTTTTTTTTTTAATTTTTTATTTTGTTCATTTGGTCCTTAAGAACTCAAAACCAAGTTTTCACCTTAATCGGAGTACGATAACCCATTCAAATTTGCATCGAAACATGAAAAATCATCGAAAAATGTATAATCAGTGTTAAAGCACTGTTTTTGCATGTTTCGATGCAAATTTGAATGGGTTATCGTACTCCGATTAAGGTGAAAACTTGGTTTTGAGTTCTTTAGGGCCAAATGAACAAAATAAAAAAATAAAAAATCAAAAAAAATAAATTTTTTTTTTTTTTTTCCGATCCAAGTCGGCACGGGTTATCATACTCCGATTGAGGTGAAAATTTATTTCTGAGTCCTTTAGGACCTAATGAACAAAACTAGCCCGTATGCGTTTAAAAATATTGACTTTGACCAAATAAGGGACACCCTAATATACATATACATATAAATAAGAAAAAAATATTAACTTTTTTTTATTATGAAATTTAAATATATTTTTATCGAAATTAAAAATGAAACACAAAATTTTAAAATTTTTTCATAATTTGGTCATTAAAATAAACAATGTCCAATTTATGATAAAAAGTTGCAGCTTTGACAAAATAAAAAACTCACATAATGTAAAAAAAAAAAATTGTATTTTGTTTTATATTGTAACTAAATCTATTTGTAACAAAAGAAAAATATTTAAAAAAAAAAAAAGGTTTTACCCTAAGAGGTACCATTTAAACGCCGCTAGATGAGCCTCTTCGACCACTGTGCAGTGTACCCAAAACTGTACACAATTGCTGATTGATATTTCTTCCTAATAAGCACTTCAGTGCCAGCAGAGCGCCTATTCTCGTACGCGGGTGCTACTACAGCGTCTGAAATTAGGAACAGGTTTCACACTTAATAAATTAATATATACTTATATTTTTTGTGCATTTAATTGTTCTTAGTTTTTTTGCTGTACAATGGCATTGCATTACACAATATCTTAAAAAACTATACAAAAAAAAAAAATTATCATTTGATTAATCGATTATTTTTATTTTTCTTCTATCAATTGCAATTAATAATCACGTAGCTTAAATTAATCATATTATGATTCAATAATCGATTAATACATTTTTTTTGCTGAAAACATTCCTAGTTGTATCCTAAAGGAGCGCTGTTCTTCTTTAGCTGCACCGTTGCTTGAGCTTTTTAATCTATCCCTTGAATCCTCAACCTTTCTTAGAAAAGAGTCTTATATCATTTCTTTCCACAAAAATGAGTAAGTCTAATATTTCGAATTACAGAGGCATTGCAAAGTTATCAGCCATCCCAAAATTGTTTGAAAAAAATCCTTATTTCGTCTTTGCAGCATCTTTGTAAGTCGAATTTATCCCCTGAACAACATGGCTTTGTTAAGGGTCGGTCCTCAACGACCAACTTGCTTAGGTCATCATTTCGAGTTCAGTCTACGTTACTTCTGGTGTACCTCAAGGAAGTCACTTGGGACCTTTATCTTAGAAGCGACAACGAAGCTACATGTCGTTGAAAAGGTATTTTTCAGGGCTCTTAGGCATACCTTTAAAGTTTTTTTCTAAAGTTCATAGGTAAAAAGCTACAGGTGAAATAATGCATATTGCCCACATTTTGGCGGTTTTTTAGAAAACGCCCTTAACGTTTTTTTTTTCAATTTTCAATTCGTTGTAGTTAGTAAAACTTCGCGTTTTATGATATATGACACAAAAAATTTTACCAGTGGGTTTGGAAGGTATTACCTGTTAACTGAATATATAAGTTTTACTTAGAATTGGAATAGAACAAAACCAATAAAGTGTCGTAGCAGCCAGATCTTTAGAGTGCTGTTAGCTTTTGCGCTAGGCAAAAAATAATCTTTCTTTTTCTGACAATAAAAACAAAAAAATGTTTATATTCTTGAGAAAATGTATTACTTAGAACAATATTGCATACAAGAGAATTGACCTTCATACTTGTGCATTGCGAAACGAACCAGTGTTGCCAAACAACTCTTTTTTGCTTGTAAGAATGCGGGGTTTAATTTGTTTAAGTTTAGGGTATCTCTGCCACGCACTTAAACTTACTTAAACCATGGTACTGACGTCGTTTTCTACACACACTATTCACCTTTTGACAAAGTTATAATGTCAAATTTCTAATATCTTTTTTCAAAATTTCTAGTGTCTAGTGACGAAAACATTTAAATGCCCCAAAATTTCTGATATCCAATTTAGTGACGAATAATTTTAAGTTTTTACAAAAAAAAATTTTTATCACTCGGCACTACGCAAAAAAGTAATATTTATTAAGTATAAAGAACTTAGCGCAGTGTGCCGAGTGACAACATTTTTTTTCTCACTCTCCCTCATGTTAATTTTTTGCGCGTTTTCCAACACTATATATAATCCGTCAACTGTCAAAAATGTGAATATATATAAAAAAAAAAAAATAAATAAATAAAGCTTATTTAAAGTATGCAATCTCTTTTGAAAAATTTGGTGGTCCTTAAAAGAAAGTCAGGTGAAAAGCAGACAGTCATCATCAAGAGCAAGGTCAGGGAAGCAATTCTTAAGGTCGTCATCATCAACATCATCATTGTCGTCATCATCATTATCATAATCATCATCCTAAAGATGTAAAGATTGATAAATATTAGTATTTATGGAGACTTCCAACATTGACTTGTGGGAAATGGAGTATAAACTGTCTTTTGTGGGATGTGTAATAACAGCGCTCTTTTCTCACATTACTAATTAGAGCATCTCCTACTATGTTGGGGTCTCTATTTGCGTCAGAGAGCCTTCCAATGGCATTCAACAGGCAAAATAAAGAAGTCGCAACTTTATCTCTCTATGCCTCCGACTACCCATTGGCCTTCTACCACTCGACCGCGGTTATATTTTCGTTTCCCCACTTTGGCCTCGTCAATCTCGACAATTTTGCCAGGTCCTCCAATTTTCACACGACTTTTATTTTGGCTCCAGTCAATAAAAACTTCTCGTAAGTAGCTCTTTCAATCAATGATTGATTGACGCCACCATCCAAACTCGTCCTGCAAAGCTTAAGTCTCTCCTCTCAACCGCAAGCAGTCCCAACTGATAAATGCACAAATCTCCGGAATGGGTTTTAGTGCCTTTTCGAAAAAAGTGTTCTTCCGAACACTTTTCTGGCAACTGCAAAGCACTCTCACACGTTTTTTTTCGCCTTGCTGGTGCATATGGGATGCACGGCAGCGGAAAAGAAACATTGTCTCGTCCCGAGATCCAACAGAGCAAAGAGCACCACACTTCGGACAAATGCGTTCACTTTTAATAATGTTGTGATTCACGTAGTGAATTTGTCAAACTGCCTAGTGGTCATTGCACAACCTGTACACGATAAACAATTATACAATTTAGCGCAAATAAAAATTTTCGTACGGATCCCGTTAGAAAAAGTGTTGGAAAACGCGCCAACAATTAACATGTGAGAGAAAATGCAGTGTTGGAAAACGTTCCAGTTTATCGAAAGCAACCATGAAAAGCCCAAAGCAACCGTGCAAAACACAAAACAAACATGAAAAAAGTTCATGTTGGATTCAAAATTTAAAAATCAAATCAAAAAATTAGAAGAGACCCCCAAAAATTGATACGTCAAAATTCATCATACATTGACCTCTTTCTGGGTTTTTTTTTTTTTTTAAGTATGCGCAGCGGTAAGACAATTACTTTTTTAGGGAATTTGGCTCATTTTTTGTTTTGTTTTTGGCTTAATCAGATATTTTAAATGGCAACAGTGCTCATCTTCAATATGCTTTATTTGCCGCGTGCGTTTGTTTATGAACACTGTTTGCAATACCGAAGTAAGTAAATTTATTAAAATTGGTCAACCGGACTATAGCTACCAGAAAGCCTTCTTGTAGTTTGGATTTATTGTTACTACAAAAACATTAATTTCAGAATAAAAACAAAGACGAGCTTTTGTTGGAAGCATTTCAGCAAAATAGATTCAAACAGATCGAAATGCAACATTTGTGGCAAAGCAATTAAAACTGCGGGAAATACAACAAACATGAAGGATCACCTACGCAATGTCCATAAAATTAACAAGGAAAATGTTGTAGAAGTACCTCAGCAAATACCCGATGAAAACACCATCGTGTAGTAGTGTGGCGCCACGACAAACTTCTGTAATTGAAAGTTTTCAAAATATAACGGATTACAGAATAAAAAAAAAATCTATTCATATTTAATATGTGATACATTGTAATACTTACTGCTGTTACTGCCTTGGGTCCCCGGACACTGCGGAATAACTGGAAATGAGCTAGCAGACGAATCGGCAAAAAATACCCACAGCTACCCCCTAATCATCGAAAATAATTACAACCCGTCAGACATCAACAAATATATAAAACAGAATTCTCTCAAATACCATAACCTCGTCCTTAACAATGCATCTCACTATTACAGAAACATCTGCCACGACAAAGCCACGCCAGCAACAATAAAAAACAGCTCACGCACTGACTTTTTAAAATTTACAAGAATCAGACTAGGACATACCAACCTAACCCATAGCCACATCCTCAATAAATCTCCACCACCACTTTGTGAAAACTGCAACACTGCGCTAACCATACAGCACATATTATTAAATTGCCCACTCCACAACAGAGAAAGATCGATACACCTTAAGCCAACTTTTGCTGAAATAACCTCTTTTAACAATATAGATAAAACAACAGAGTTCCTAAAAGCCATAAACATATACCAACTAATTTAAATATACTTTAAGACAAAACAAATCATGTACAAAATATTAACAGTATAAGCTTAAGGCCTTAGCTGCTATTGCTTAGAATTTAAGTTAGACGTAATTTTAATTCCGAACTAACTGGTAAGTAATAATAATAATAATATTTGAATCTCATTTTGGTTTGCCTAATAAATGAAAAGGGCAAAAAACCAAAAAAAATCAACGAAGCTACAATATATATGATAGCAAAAGATGTGCAGCCATTTTCAATGGTCGAAAATCCAGGCTTTATCAATTTGATGAACACGGTTGCACCACTCTATGAAATACCCTCGAGGTACAAATTAACGATATGGGTAGATGAAAGGTACTCGGAAATGAAAGAAGTTTGAAAAACACGGCTAAATGACAAGGCTAACCTTGAAAACAGATGTGTGGAGCGATAAAATGTCAATGGGCAGCTTCTTGGGCATTTCAGCTCATTTTCTGTGGGAGCAAGAAATGTCTTCATTGACAATTGGAGCTTTGGAGCTAAGCGAGCGTCACACAGGAACATATTTAAGCGAAATGCTGGAAAGTTGTTGTTCAGATTGACGCATCGAAAATCACCGTGTTACAGCCGTTGACACTGACAGTGGAGCAAATATTGTCAAAGCCGTTGAGATAGCATTCGGGCGTCAGAAACACCTAAAGTGCTTTGCGGATACTCTCAATCTAATTGCATAATCAGCCATTTAAAGGGAGTCCTTAAATGAATGCATAATTAAAATAAAACCAATTGTTACCTTTTTAAAGCAGATTTGCGTAGCCAGCGACCACTTAAAAAAAGCAACGGACCTAGTGTTGATTCAAGTTGTTGCAACGAGGTGGAATAGCACTTATTATATGATCGAGCGTTTTTTGGAGGTCAAATCACATGTTGACGAAGTTTTCTTAAAGATACGCAACGAACCGACAATTCTCAGTGGAAAAGAACTGGAGCTGCTGAAGACCAGTATGGTCATTCCAATCGTCAATATTCTAAAACAGAAATTGCAAAACTTAAATGGAAATACACCTGAGGCAAATTATGTGAAGGAATTCCTGCTTGTCGGAATTGATAGGCGAATGGGACCAATGGAGCAGGTATATTTCAAATATCATTAATTTTTAGTTTCTTTAAATTTATATAATATAATATATATTGTAATGCATTGTTTTAGGTGTTGATTTTGGCAATAGCCACAATGCTTGATTCAAGATTCAAGAAATTGTACTTTAAAGATCCTGAGGCATGTGCTAATGCAATTATTAAAGTCAAATCACTGCTTAAGCCAAATGAGAACGACATTGAAAATATACCGCCCACGTCCGATACGCCAACTAACTCAAATTCGTTTTGGGACCACCATTACCAGCTGGCGCAGTCTCATAAGTCGAATATACATGTTGATGTAGAGATGAGTGCATTTCTGTGAATGCCGTTAACACCATTCGAAGGTAACCCCCTAAATGTTTGGGATGGTATGAAAAGTACTTATCCTAATTTGCATCAACTAGCGCTGCAATTTTTGCCGGTATTCGGATTTTCGGTTCCCTCTGAACGTGTTTTTTCAGCGGGTGCAAATATACTTACCCAAAAAAGAAATCGACTAACTCCAGATCGACTTAGTCGCATTTTATTTTTAAAAAGTAGAGATAAAAAATACTTTTTTTTTAAATATTCTACTCTATTATTGGGAGCATGAAAGCATGCTTTTTCCTTGTAATGTTATATTGACTAATTCTTTTTAAGTTAATAGCTGCTATGGAACATAAATGTAAGACTGCTATGAAAGCATAAGTTGTTGTGTTGATAAATACTTTTTCAGTTAAAGACTGTTATGATAGCATACTTTTTGTTGTTGTTATGTTGATAAATACTTTGTAAGTTAAAGACTGCTAAGAAAGCATATGTTTTTATTTGTTATGTTACTTTAAAACTTAAAAACTGCTATGAAACTTAAAAGACTGCTATGAACGCAAACGTTTTTAAGAATAATCACCTTTATTAAGCTAAGAAATTCTTTTGTTTTTTGTTTATTTTTTTAAAGTTGAAGGTCTTAAGCCATGGGACATACATAGATGCATCGAAGTTTCGACCCGATGTATCAACCAACATCGATGTTTCATTTTGGAAACAGTATACATACATTCAGGCAGAGTTAAATGAAAACGAATTAAATAACAATTAATTCTCTTTGCTTGCGGCAAACACACAAGCACCAAAATTGTGAATACCTTTACTATGTATGACTAAATCGTTATGAAAGTTGGTGAATAGTTTCTAGGCATGAGCTCACAACTGGCACACCTGGTATCAAAAGCTTTTAACCTAAATTGAAGATGATATATATGTTTTTTTTTCCGAAGTACGCCCCCACAGTGAATTAGCCATAATTTCAAAACAAACTTGACCTGCCTGACATTACAAATTTGATGCATCTAGCTTTAACCGTCCCTGAGATCTTTTTTTGATCATACGGTATGAACACTAAGCAAACAATGCATAGAGGCCTCAAACAAGCATTGTTGTGAGCGCAAATGCTTTGTATGCAATGGAACCTCAGAGCCTTCGGCAAAAGCCGAACGCTCTTTTCAATAAAACCCCAGAGCGGCAGAGAGTTGTAGAGTTGTAGAGAGAGAGCGCACACACGCAACAACGAAAAATGTTCAGTTTTTCTCGCTCATTATCGTTTCTGTGTGTCAGCATGTGCACGCTCCTTAGTGTGCGTGAAATGCAAACATGCGGATTCGATCACTAGTTGTAACATACCCTGTTTTAAATACAAAAACTTTTTCTCCTTTTTTTTGTTTTTTAATTATTTAATGATATGGTTCTTAAAATCATTAAAAAAAAAATGGTTAAGTAGTAAAAAAGGCAAAGATAATGAGAAAAAATTATTGTATTTAAAACAGGGTATGTTCCAACTGGTGATCGCACCCGTCGTTTCTTGTGTGCGCTCTTTCTCTACAACGCTCTGCCGTTTTAAGGTTTTATCGAAAAGAGCGTTCGGCTTTTGCCGAAAGTTCTGGGGCTCCATTGCATACAAAGCATTTGCGCTTGCTTGTTTGACGCCTCTATGTATTGTTTGCTTAGTGGTATGACGGACATGGGTATATCGACTCAACTCTTGATGTTGATCAAAAATGTATATAGATTATGGAGTCTGCCGCGCCTCCTGCTACCTGTTACTTACTTTAACAAACTTAATATACTTGCACGGAGCATAAGGCTTCGGCCACGCATTGAGCGATGAGCGACTGAGCGGCTGAGCGACGCTCTCTCGAGCGACGTAAAATATTAAAGCTAATGAGATACCATTGCACAGTGGTTGGGCTTGTATGGAGCCGCGGCCATAAATACTTCCCGTTGAGATATCGTTATAAAATTTTCCCCAAAAATCTATAAAAATATTTTGAATATATAATAAAAAAATTGGCTGCATCGGAAGACTGTATCCTATAGTTCACATAGCACCTTAGTATGGCTTATTTTTTAAAAAAAATTTTTTGATGCAGAAAGTTTCTTGAAACAATTTAAATAGTAACTGCAAAAAAAATTTTTCAAATATTTCTTAGCTAGTATTTTTTATAATTTTTTGAAAATGGCGAAAAAGTCACTTTTTCCTCATTTTCATGCAAAAAGTGCCTTTTTCGCCAGTAAGACAGCTTGAGTTTATTAATGAATACATACAAATCAACAAATATCAGCAGCTAAACTTAACGTTTTTATTACCTTAAAACATTGACAAATACACTGATAACACTCATAAAGGGGGGGTCGAGGGGCAACATATCTAAAAGTCTATATAAACATGAAAATTACGTTCACATAATACATAAAAAAAAGGATAATTAATCAAACATACACAACAAATAATTAATCAATCAGATTAATTTCAAAAGAAGAATGTATTAAAGTAAATACCTAAAACTTTAAAGTTCATTTTAAATAATCCAATTTGGACCTCTCTTGCAAACGTTTGACCACTTTGAAATGCAATTTTGTTTTGACGAAAAGCTAACGTAACGCCGCTGCGCTCCAAAATTGAACACGTGTTCACGTTTTGCGTTCTATTTTTAGAAAGTCCCGTTAGATTTCAAGAAAAATCCGGTTTGCCATTAAGAAGTTTGGACATTTTTGAGACAATTTGTTTACCTTTCGCAAATTTTTGGTACTTTCGATTTTTTGAATTATGGCCTATGGGCGCAACCACTGTGCATTGGAGTGGCCACGCAGCCGCTGAGCGACGAGCGAATTTTGTGAGCGACAGAGCGACGTCGCTCACCGCTAGAATTGATTTTAATTTTTAGTGCATCGCTGAGCGACGAATTGCATACTTGTTAATCTTAGTTAATCTTGGTTTATTAATTGACTTTTCAATTTTACTAAACAGCAAATCAAATGATTCGATTGACATGCGTAAATATTGCCAAAATCGATCTGGGTAATTTCGAAAAATTCTAAATAAATTATGAAACTTGCTATACTCATCTCTTATTCTGCTTATGGGATAAACAAAAAAATCTTCCCTTTCTTAATATGTTTAATTGCCTGTTTTTGCTAATTCGACATTCGAAATTGCGTAGAACTTCTCTAGAAAAGTCATATTTACAACTAAACAACTCGAGCGATGTCGCTCAGTGCGTGGCCACCGCAATCAAAGCGATCGCTCATCAACGCCGCACAGTGGGGCCATTGCTGATTTTACTTTGCAAAAATCGTAACTTTTGAACCAAATGAGATAGTCGAATAATTTAAATGGCATATAATAGATAATTCTTCAACCTATGAAATAAGTGCTTAAGAAAAGTGCCACGCCCCCAAAATGCTTACTCAGGGGCTATCAAAGTTGAAATTTGTGAAATTTGTGCAAAAAATAAATTGTTTTGCACCTAAAAATAATTTTTTTTTAAAATTTTTGATTTTTTTTGGTTTATTTTTAAGGTTTTTATATTTAAAAATTACTTTCAAAAAGTTTAGATAAAAAAATTATTTTTTCAAAAATTATTTTTTATTTTTTGGGGTGAATCATCAGAATTGCATATATCGACCTAATTCCTATGGCTGTATATGATATAGTAGTCCGATTTCAACCAATCTGACATATGATGAAGCTGCGGTAGTCTTCTACATCCAGACCAAATTTGGTTCAAATCGGATTAATATATTATATAGCTGCCATAGGAACAATCGATCGAACTATGCAATTATGCCGCGTGTTTTTTTTGTGAGGTTGAATTAGTTTTTTTTGATTTAACCTTCTTAGGCGGGTCCGGGCGGGTATGAAACCATATATAGCTATAAAGAGAAATCAATTGTGAAGCGTTTTTTAGCTATGGGAACTTAATGCATTTTAATTCATGAGACTTTTCGTCTACCAAAGTTCAAAAATAGTCATAATCTAGTGTTTTGCAGGACCGCCGGCCGAACAACTTGGCAAAAATATTTTTTTGGGTAAGCGATCGGAAAAAGTAATATACGGATTCGATAGAGAATTCTTCAATGATTAAGAATCCAAATAGGATTTTTAGATCAAGTAAAAATTGTGGATAGTACAACCTTTTAAGGTTGACCCATTTAAATTTAAAGAACACTAGATTTTGACTATTTTTTAACTTTGGTAGACGAAAACTCTCATGAATTAAAATGCATTAAGTTCCCATAGCTAAAAAACGCTTCACAATTGATTTCTCTTTATAGCTATATATGGTTTCATACCCGCCCGGACCCGCCTAAGAAGGTTAAATCAAAAAAAACTAATTCAACCTCACAAAAAAAACACGCGGCATAATTGCATAGTTCGATCGATTGTTCCTATGGCAGCTATATAATATATTAATCCGATTTGAACCAAATTTGGTCTGGATGTAGAAGACTACGGCAGCTTCATCATATGTCAGATTGGTTGAAATCGGACTACTATATCATATACAGCCATAGGAATTAGGTCGATATATGCAATTCTGATGATTCACCCCAAAAAATAAAAAATAATTTTTGAAAAAATAATTTTTTTATCTAAACTTTTTGAAAGTAATTTTTAAATATAAAAACCTTAAAAATAAACCAAAAAAAATCAAAAATTTTAAAAAAAAATTATTTTTAGGTGCAAAACAATTTATTTTTTGCACAAATTTCACAAATTTCAACTTTGATAGCCCCTGAGTAAGCATTTTGGGGGCGTGGCACTTTTCTTAAGCACTTATTTCATAGGTTGAAGAATTATCTATTATATGCCATTTAAATTATTCGACTATCTCATTTGGTTCAAAAGTTACGATTTTTGCAAAGTAAAATCAGCAATGGCCCCACTGTGCGCCGCTCGAGAGAGCGTCGCTCAGCCGCTCATCGCTCAATGCGTGGCCGAAGCCTAAGAACACACTCGCAGTAAAGAGTGCGCTGGGCTGCAGGCAACTAGCTACATACAGTGGATAACATTCATATTCGGTTTTTTTTTTTTTAACTTCAAACGCAAATAAAATGTATAAAAATAACGAAAATCAAAAATGTAAAAATGGTAGATTAAAGCTTGTTGTATGTCTTGCCCTCTAAATGCAACTGGAGCACATGTTTTTGCTGCTCCAAGGACGAATTACGAGTATTCCCTTTACGGCCCATTTTAAGTTTAGTAGAAAAATTCAAATTTTTTGAAATGTTTGCTGTCAATGATTGTTAGTCAGAAGTTGGTTTTTCCGGGAAACCCATTTTGTGTGCCATTTGTGGCTATTTGGAGTTGCCACTTGGCTTTATTATACGACTTCCCAAAAAAAACCGAATATTAAAGTAACGGAAATTTTTAGCTTTTTTTTGTTTTGTATAGTTTTTCATTTTAATTTAAAATAAAATATTAATATATGTACATACCTCTATGAAAAGGTAATACAATAAGCTTTAATCTACAATTTTTACATTTTTAATTTCGTTATTTTTATACATTTTATTCGCGTTTAAAGTTGAAAAAAAAAACGAATATTAATGTTAAACAAAATGTATGTATGTACACTTGCCAGAAAAACTATGCGTCCGTAGTAGATTCTATAAACACAAGGTTGCCCACTCCACTTGCCGCGATACACCCCCATACCATCACAACGCAAAGTATAGCGAATGCATTTCGCCGAAATATTCGTTCAAGTAGCACCAAGTTTCTGGAATAACGTAGTTTGAAGCCAGGAAAGTAAGTTCTTCCATTTTTGGCATCAAAACACGAAAACTAGTGTGTTGTAAAAGTGACGCAGCCTTTGATATACAAAACCTCGCTTTAATCGTTAAGCACAGTGGTGGCAGTATGATGGTATGGGGGTGTATGGCAAAAAGTCGAGTCGGCAACTTTGTGTTTATAGAATCTACAATGGACCACATGGATTACTTGCAAATCTTGTTAGACAATTTACACGAATATGCAAGAAAATTAGGGTTCCCCGAGGACTTTTAGTTCCAAAAGGCCCATGACCCCAAGCATACAGCCCACAATGTCAAGCTATGGTTGCTGTATAATACAAAAACCAGTTGCACTCGCCGCCCTAGTCGCCAGATTTGACTTCCAAAGAACATCTTTGAAGTTTTCTGGAGCGTAGGACTTGCCTTCGAACAATTACATCCAAGAACATGGCGGTTTGGAGGATCATGATCCATTTTCGACTGATGTGACCCAAAAATTATTCAAATTCTATCCAAACCGATTGGTAGAAACTATTAAAAGGAAGGAGTATCCAACTTATTATAAGACTTGATGCATTTTTAATGAAATGGGCAGAAATCAGTTGAATTTTTAATTTTTAAAAAATAAATATAATTCCTAATGAAAAGAAAATTCACTAAATTATTTATGATGAATGTGTTGTTCATTTAAAAAAAATTAAGGCAATATCACAAATACAAGTATTATTTTTTGACAATCAAAGTTTCGCATTGAGTTTGTACGCATAGTTTTTCTGATAAGTGTATATAGCCAGTAGACTATCCGTTCTAAATATGAAAGGACTTAAGGATTCTGATGGTGGTCAAATACTAATAAACTTTTGATAAACGACATTTTTTCATGGCGGAAAGATGCTCAAAAGTTGACGCTGATTAAGTTGACCCCCCAAAACAGCACGAAGTGTGCGAAAGGTGACTAGCAATATATACAGGAAGAATGGAAAATTTGCTATGACTGTCCGATCAGGTCGAGTTATATACCGATGGAAAGGTATCAGTTCAACTAATAAATGTGCATACTACGACTTTTGAATGCTCACCCAGCTCGTCAGATAAACACGTGTTATTACTACATAGCAAATACTAGAAAAAATATTTTTTCTAACATTTTTTTTGCAGTTACTCTTAGAATTGTTTCAAACATTTTTTTTTTTTAAATCGAGGATAAAAGTTGTAGACGTTTACAAAAATTCGAATTTTTCAATGGGTATACTCAAAAAAAAATGAACGAAAAAAATCATGCACAATTTTCTTGATATGTGACCGAATCATTCTCATTTTTTTGTGCTTAAAACAAGCACGAGTCGGTATCAAATCGTGCACACAGAAAAAAATTAACGAGAAAAATCAAACATTTTTCTTTTTTTTTTTTAAAGAAATGCAGGCGACGACATAAATTTTACATTTGTGTTGATATCATTGCTTTTGTTGTGTGTCAAAAGGTATATTATTAACGACTGTAAGTATATTTTAAGAAATAGTGAAAAGTATTTTTATTGGGAAAAGAATTTTCCAGGAGACGAAAACTCTTAGATGGCGCCACTAAATGAAGTGAAATTGACAGCACTCTTAGAAATCGCCTTCTGGCGACAGTCAATCCAATAGCTTTATTATTCAGTGCATACTTTCTGGAAGCATGTAATTATAATCGTTTTAAGCTCTACAGCAATTATTTGTTTATTCAATTTTCTTTGTTATTATTGATCTCCTGTTGCTTGAGAAATAAAATTTTATTTTCTCGGTGGGAGCTAGCTTAAAACGGATGATCGTCGCTGACAAGAGAAGGGGTGCGGACATCGACATTCAAAACCACAAAAGTAGTTTCAAGCTTCGTTACAAAGAAATACAGAGTCCTGGAGCGGAGAGGAACTGTTGACCTGGTGATGCTACTTATATATCAGTTCAATCGGATTTTTCCTCACACCCTTAACCCTCTACCGCATACAGAGCCATATATGGCTTTCAATTTTTAATGAAATTTCTTTTAGTTAAAACGGTACTTAAGAGAAGTCGATTTTTATTGGTCATTCTCTTTGCACTATTTTCTATTGGAACAAAATATGAAAAAAATTTTTGAGTTGCTTCACTTCGTGTTTCTATGAGTTTTGTTCAAGCGTCTCGCGTGAATTTGTGCGTGAATTTTAAAGTGAATTTTGCTGAATTTCGAATTAAATTTATATCTTTAAAAAAAAAACATTTTTTTAGTTGAAGAATAATTTTTTCAAAAGAAAATAAAGTTTTCTTTCATACAAAAATATAATTTGACTGTAAGGTAGGCTAATTCTTATATATACTAATTCTTGCAAAAATCGGCGAAAAAATTTATGGTTCTTCATTTATTTTTTCCTAAACTATATACCCAAAAAAAAAAATTTGTCCAAATATATATTATAATATGCCTAATAAACACATATATGCATAAAATTATGTGTTTTCCTTATTGGATCTATGTTCATGCAGAAGAGGGTTAAGACTTGAACTTTACCACTGCCAAGCAAGGATATTACATTAATCTCAAAAATACTGAAGAGACCGGACCAAGGCGGAGCTTTGAAGACAACACAATATTTATGTAAGGTGCTATATTTATTTAGAATACAAATAACACTAGTTTACAGCCAAAATGCAAAGTGAATCAAAGTATTTTTTTCTTATGGACTTTGGCCCGCTAAGCGTTTTTGAAATATTCAAAATTTTTTGAATTTTCGAGGTTACTCCAACACTTTTGGGTATATTTCCATTTATATTAAAGGTTAGTTAATTCTCTTCAACTCTCTTCCATACAGTATTAAGATCGGTTCAGCAGTTTGGGTGCTAGCGATTTTAATAAGTTCGAAAATGGGTGATTTTTGCGTTTTTTTCACTTCGAAAGCTAACATATCGTCCTGGAAAAAAAAAAATCGCAAGGACAAAATTTTTTTAAAGGTTTACCGTAACGCTGATACTGTTACTGATACTAAGGTATTGTTCGTCCAAATCCATCGACAAATGGCGAAAAAATTATTCTTCGAAAACATTTTAATACAGTCGAACTTCCCTAACTCGAACTTCCCTAACTCGAATATTCTCTAACTCGAACAAAATCGAGTGGCAATAGCATTTACTGAGCAAATTTCATACAATTTTGCTTCCGTAACTCGAACTTCCCTAACTCGAATTTCTCCGTAACTCGAACAAAACTACTGGCCCGTACTTCTATAAGTCGAGTTTTTTCGGAAAAATCACCAAAAAATTGAGTTTTATTTTTGTTTCTGTTTTGTGCTTTTGTTACCGGCTCGTTTGGGTACAAGGGCGTCGGCAGCTTCTCAATGAGGGGGGGCTAAAATATTTTTTGCACGTTTTTACATTTATTACACTAGTTTACAGTCATTTCGCTTCTCATGTCTCAGTGTACTTTTCCTATGGACTTTGGCCCCTAAACATGGAAGGGTTTTCGAAATATTAACTTTTTTCCCAATTTTCGAAGTTTCTCCGACATTTTAGAGTACACCATAAGATCTTATTAACCGATATGACCAAAAACGCACTCAAATTAAAGGTTACTTATCCCTCTACAACCTTCTTTCATATAGTTTTGAGATCGGCTTAGTAGCTCAGAAGCTAGCGACTTTAATAAGTCCCAAAATCCGAAATTTTTGTGATTTTTTGGGTTCGAGAGGTCACAAATCGTCCCAAAAAAAATAGATATCTAAGGTGTAAAAATTATTTTAAGTGCTTAACTTAAAATAAGGATCATATCAGATGCTGACTTTGTAAGATTCGTTGAGATATCTCAAAAAACCAAAAGTTTTTCGTACAAAATAGCTGCCATTAAAACTATTGATCGAAAATTATGTTGTTTTTTGATATATCTAAACAAAACTTTTAGATTTAAAATATTTTAGTACCTAATTGAAATTGGACCACTACATCATAAAGCTGAGATATCTCAACTAATCTGGCAAAATCAGCATCTGTTATGGTCCTATACATCCTGACCAAATTTGGTCGAAATCGGTCCACTATACCATATATTATTTATATTTCGCCGCAGCGGTTAATTGGATCTCGTTGTATACTTTAAAATGTCGGAGAAAGTTCGAAAATTCGGAGCAAAATTAATACTTCGAAAACGCTTCAATGAAAAAAATTGAATGTACGATTGGCAATTATTTGCAATAGATATAGTAGGGCTACAGAAAAATTGCCACATTGAGACCTACTCTGGTTGGATTTCGGAAGCTAAATATGGTAAAGTTATGAATGTAGGGGGGGCAACGGCCCCCCCTGTCCCCCCCTGCCGACGCCCTTGTTTGGGTATGTTAAAATTATGTACATATGATGACAAAAAACAGGATATTATACTTATGGATTGCATTATTCATGTATTTAAAGCTTGGGATATTGACGTTAAAAATCAAACGATAGCGAACTGTTTTAAAATGTCTGGATTTGGCCAATATTCTTCATGGGAGGATGAGGACGACATACCCTTGTTACTTTTACGAAACACAATTGAACATCGAAACTTCCTGGAAGCTGATTTCCAAACATGGCTAAGAGTAAATAACATTACTTCTAGTGCTTCTCTTCAGGACTACATCGACGAATGACGATGTACATGACGACATAATTGAAAACTATAGCTCAGATTTAGTGGAAACTATTTTAAGAGAAGCGGAATGTGATGACGAAGGCTCGGTGGACGATAATATTTGTCAGCCCTCCATGAGCGAAGTAGAAAACGCCTTTAAAACGTTGACTGCCTATTTGCCAACCCCCAACTTAACACGTGATGATCACTATAGGGCCGTAAACAAGCTAGAAGACCTTTTTTTAGAAAATAATATAAAAAAAATAAATATCAGACCCTTATTTCCGATTATTTAGCTTGAAGAATAAGAGAAAATTTAAAAGTTAAAGTATAGTAAAGTAATAGAAAAAGGAAAATTGAAGTAAATGAATTTTTGTAACTAATTTCTGTTTTTTTTAGTTTTGTTTAACTTTAACGATAAAAATTTAACAGCTCGCAACATGAATAAATTTGTAGTATCATTTAAAACATTAAAAAAAAATGCTCTAACTCGAAGTCTCCCTAACTCGAAATTTTTTCTTGGATAATGCTGATTCGAGTTAGGGAAGTTCGACTGTATTTCGAAAACGCTTCCATTAAAAAAATGTTAAGTGCCATTTTTGTGTTTAGCGGGCCAAAGTCCATAAGAAAAAAATACTTTGATTAAAAAAAAAATTTTTATTTTGTAAACTGGTGTAATTGATGTTGCTCACACAACGACACCTTCTTGAATGTGTAGATATTATGCCTTGTGTTCGGATCGCGGCATTTCGAACTCCACAGGCCTACTCCGACTCTACCCGCCTACTCACTTTACTTTACATTTACGAGTGATTAAAAAGATGCTTGACGACCAGCTAGATGAGCTGAACAGAAGACGTGAAGAGGTTAAATTCAGAAAATGATATATGTAGCCAATTTAATAAAATACTAAAACATTAATTTACAGTGTACGGTCTGTTCTAAATGTGTAACCAATACGGTCTTAAAATAGTAAACAAATGTTCGAGAACTGAGCACCGACTGTGCGTATAATTTTGTGGATATGTGCCTGAAACGACCTGAAATGTTCTTGGATTGTGCACATGCTGTTCATATAATGTTGTGGACTTGATCTCAAAACGACCCCTATATGCTTCTGAAACGAACTAAAATGTTCATAAAATGAGCCCAAAAAGCGATTAAACTGTTCCCATTCGTTAAAAAAATAACACCCAAGTGTTCATGAAATTTCATGACCAAGCGTTCAGGAAGTAAGAAAAATCGTGCTTACGCTACTTTAATGGACAGTTTGTTTTGATTTGTGCACAGATGTGTTTATTTTTTATTCTGAGTATACTTAATGGGTATGGGAAATTTTTGCATCATTCAAACGACCTTTTAAAATAAAAATAAAATTTTTAAGTAAACTCTTTTCTTTTTTTTAAATCAAGAGCCACATGTTGATATGGTGATTTTTTTCGCTGGCTATAGGTTAACAGCTACAGGTTAAATAAGGTATTTTCCCATATTTTGGCGGCTTTTTAGAAAACGCCCCTAACGATTTTTTTTTTTAAATTTTAATATATTGTAGTTTGTAGAATTTCGCGTTTTTTCATATATGAAACATACATTTTCCGGTGGGTTTGGAAGATATTACCTGTTTACTGAATATATAAGTTTTACTTAGAATTCGAAGCAGCAACAAAATGTCGCAGCAGCCAGACTTTAAGAGTGCTGTTAGCTTTTGTCCTAGGCAATTATTTCGTATTATTTCTTTTAGATTTCTACAAACACTAAACACCTTTTTTTGATATCTTATTCCAAAATGTCTGATATCTTATAAAAGAAACCTCTTAACGAGGTAAAACTCCAGTGACGAAATGTCTGATATCCAATTTTGTGACGAATCTAAATAAATCTAACATATAAATTTTTTTAAAATAAAATTTATGTTACTCGGCACTGAGAAAAAAAGTAGTATTTTTGTGTGTGAAGAATTTAGCGCAAAATTTTATTTTTAAATAATTTATGTGTTAAACTTAATATTATTCGTCACGAAATTGGAAATCAGACTTTTTGGGCATGAAAATGTTTTCGTCACTAGTATATTCATATACATATAAAAAGTTTGTCAACACAAAACAAAAGACTGGACATGAAGCCAACTTCAATTTTTGTTGTCAACGAAGCAATTATAGATTCCACTTTCGGCATAAAACGTGCACCCCGTGTTTACAATTACAAAGTCAACTGACTTTTCGCATTGTCTGTATTAATAAGTGGCGAGTGCACAAAACCTGACGTTGGACGATGCATTAATCACTCAGCCTGGATCAGATCAAAAAATCTCAGATTAAGATTAAGCTTCTCAACATTTAAAGAAGAATGAAGTAAGTTTTAGTTAACTTGAGGTCTAGTAATGTCGATATGACACTAAGCAACAAACAACAACTCACAAATCACTTGCAAAACGCAAGGAGCGAGGCTCGGTATACAGCTGTTTCAAGAGATGCCAATCTCTATCATCAGTACCGTTGTGCTGACTTGACCAGCGAACCCAGCCTAATGTCATCATTGAGAAGCCAGAACCAGTTGTGAATTATAGATCTCAAAACGTGTGTTGTTGTTAAGAGAAAAAGATCTAAGATTTTTATTCTTGTATCAAGAACTTTAGATTTTTTAGAATATTATTCTTAGTTTTAGTAATTTGGTCTTAAAATGGTCTTATATTAAGAACAAATTATTTAAATTTGAGAATTTTATTCTTATATTAAGAACTTACGACTTTCAAGATTAATATTTTTAGTTTTAGTAATTTGGTGCTAAAATATTCTTATTTGAAGAACAAAATATTTAAGATGAATGTTCTTGATTTTAGAAAGTGGTCTTATTTTCAGTGTAGCTTTTGGGCGAACGGGATGGCATACCTTGGTCTCGGTATTTTATTCGAACTCGAACTGAGAGTCTACCACACACGCTCTTTAGTGCGACAAATATGATATTAGGAGGATAGTCAAGGGTTCATACGGGTTCTATTTGGTGTCAGCTTTCAGCTTAATCATTAAACAGCTCATAAAACTGTTGGTGCGAGTAGCTTTTGTTGCCATCGCATTAAACTTTCAATTAATTTGATGGCAGCTAAGCCGAGTGTCAGCGTCGCCTAAGGCCGCCAATTAAAAATCCAGAAAACCAGTTCTTAGATTTGGTGATCTGTAGGGTACCGCCGTAGCCATAAGCCGGCTTATTTTCAACGCAGCCTAAAGCCTTAACAAAAAAAACTTCAAACTCGGCCAAAAGAGATGTTGGAAAGCTGAAGAAAAGGAGGTGAGCGGGCGTGCATGCAAAATGTGCGCCTTGTAATAATTTTTACTGCCACTTTGGGCCATTGATTGAAGTGCTGCTGCTATTAACTCTTTTTTCATAATGAAGTCGTCTTCATCTTAAAGTCCAACGTGCTTTCGGGGTCACCACTCTACTGAATTCTCCTTGGATAATCTCAGCCTAATGAATATTGGAGCCCATAAAATTCAATGATGCAACCACTTGTCGAAGACCCAGACCCAGACCGGGCTCTATTCTGTACACTAACTTCAAAGTAGACTATTCATTTTAATTCCACTTCTGTTCCGTTTGTTTGGATCTTGAAATTTCTTATATCTCTTAATATTATTTGTATTGGTGTCGGCATTTGAATGCCTAATGTAACCCCCCAACCACAAAAGTAGGTGCATCTATTAAATGTTCTAAAAAAAAAAGTTTTTTTAATGCACTTTGAGCGGTATTGGGAATATCTTTGTTTTTACAGTTCTCGTGTGGATATGCAGCGAAATGAAAGTGTTATAAATATACTATACTAGGGGGCTCCGCCCCCTGCTCGCTTCGCTCGCCAACCCCCGCTCGCTTCGCTCGCAAAATTGAAAAGAAGGTCTTTTGTTGTCCAGCTTAAACTTAAGCTGCTCGCTTCGCTCGCCAACCCGCAGCTCGCTTCGCTCGCAAAAATTTAATAGAACTTCTTTAGTTGTCCGGTTTAGCAAATTAATACAATATAAGGGGTCCGTCCCCTGCTCGCTTCGCTCGCAAAATTGAAAAGAAGGTCCTTAGTAGTCCGCTTTAACAAATTTATATAATATAGCATTTTTTGTAAAAAAAACGGAAATATTAAACTTCCGCTGTCCGCGGTTTTAATGTTTCCTATTTGCAATTGAACTTTGGCTAAAAGTCAGATTTAGTGATTTGGCGGGAAAAATAAAGATTTGGCGGGAAAAATTTAAATTCGGCGGAAAAAAGCTAAATTTTAGAAAAAATTCAAAATTAAGCAAGAATAGTTAATGTGTGACTTTTCTAAGAATATCTCTTGCAACAACAGAGTTTTTGATTCTAAAGGTTAATTTGCATCCGATGGTTCCTATGGCAGCTATATGATATAGTAACCCGACTTTGACAAAATTTTGGCAGAATGTCAGAGACAGCCCCAAACATATAATCTATGAGTTTGGTTGAGATATCTTAAGAAACAAAAAAGTTTTTCATACTAAAGGTTATTTTCATCCGATTGTTCCTGTGGCAGCTATATGATATAGTCACCCGACTTTTACCAAATTTAGTCAGAATGTAAAAGACAGTACCAAACATATAGTCTGTGAGTTTGGTTGAGATATCTTAAGAATCAAAAAAGTTTTTCATACTAAAGGTTATTTTGCATCCGATTGTTCCTATGACAGCTATATGATATAGTAACCCGACTTTGACAAAATTTTGGCAGAATGTCAGAGACAGCCCCAAACATATAATCTATGAGTTTGGTTGAGATATCTTAAGAAACAAAAAAGTTTTTCATACTAAAGGTTATTTTCATCCGATTGTTCCTGTGGCAGCTATATGATATAGTCACCTGACTTTTACCAAATTTAGTCAGAATGTAAAAGACAGTACCAAACATATAGTCTGTGAGTTTGGTTGAGATATCTTAAGAATCAAAAAAGTTTTTCATACTAAGCAATTCCGTGACCTTTGACCCCGATTTAACCCACTTAGAGGTCGAATTTCGCAAAACGCCGTCTTATTGCACGATGAAATTATCTCATCTATGTTGTGTGCAAATTTTAGCTTTCTATCTTTTGCCGTTTGGGCTGCACGTTGATTCTCAGTCAGTGAGTCAGTGAGTCAGGACAAAGAGTTTTATATATATAGATTAGTAAGCTTTGCAAATGCTCCAAATCGTGACGGAAAGTGAAACTTCTGGTTTAAATTGATAAATTGATTGCTATTTAGCAAGCAAAGTAAAGTAAGTATCAAATGTATACTTTCTATAAGGCGAATACATCCACTAACCTCTAGAAGCCCCAATAACGCAGATATTTTTTCGACACATTTCTAAAAGAATCAAAACATTGATTATAAACTGTTCAATAAAAGTAAATTTGCACAATTTGAATAGCCCAAAGCAATCAAAATATAATGTCGAAGGAATTTAAGTCCAACCTCTTTATTTCTCTTATATCAGTGAGTCTTATTTATGTATATAAAACTCTTTGTCCTGACTGACTGACTGACTGACACATTAACTTGTAGGCCAAAAGGTAAAGCCTAGAAAGCTAAATTATTCACAAAACATAGCTAAGGGCCGTTTTTTCAATGTACATATAAGTTGTATTCAACAAATAATTTTAAATTTGACATCAATTTCTATACATTCAACGTCAAATTTATCTTTTCAATAGTTAAGAAGCACCTTATTTAGACATTGAAAGAACGGGCCTAAGACAATTTTATTGTGCAATTGGACGGCGTTTTGCGAGGTTCAACCTGTTAAAGGATCAAAGTTCTCACTACCAAACTCACAAATTGTAAATGATTTAGTCAAAATCGGATTACTGTATCATTGGAACAATCGGATGCAAGACTGTCTTTCATATTGCATCAAATATTGATAGAGACAGAGCAATATAGGTTAGAAATAACGGAAAATTTGTATTTGTATTTGTATTTACAAATCAAGATTGTTTTAAAGAACAAAATTTCGGGATGTCCAAATTAGTTAATGTCCAATAATCGAGATCGTAGTCTATTACGGTTTAGTGTTTGTTACTGTAGTTTATTCAAGTGAAATATAAGAAGTGTTAAGAAGGGACGGAACGCTCTAGTATAACTGCGAACGGCAGTTCGCGCTAGTGACGAAAGCAGCACGAAGGGTGCGAAGGCGACTAGCATATATACACAGGAAGAATGGAAAATTGCCAAAATGCCAAAATTTTTTTTTTATTATTTATTTATTATGTAAAACTTAATATTATTCGTCACAAAATTGGATATCAAAAATTTTGGGGCACGAAAATGTTTTCGTCACTAGACTTTTACCTCGTAAAGAGGTTTTTTTATAGGTATAATATTTACATACATGTACATCTTAACTAAAAACAATCTTATCTAGTATCTACAATGAAATAAGAAAAAACACACACACCCACAGCTTGGCAATCATATTCTGATGGGCCACTTAAGTTGCACATGGACAGACAATGGAAGTATTGTAAGTAGAAGATGCGTCCCAACACACATCCAGTTGCAGTTGTAGTTCCCTTCGCAGCACCACAACTGAGGCAACTCAAACGATGGCATAAATATTTTTTTCACATTAAGCTTAAGTAGCTTTGCTCATTAAGATAAAAACACACAAGCATGCACACACTTATTCATTGAACAAACGCATTGAATTTTAATTACCCTTGGCCCGTTTGATTATGCAATAGCATCAACTGTCTGCTTATGAAGCACTCCAGACACAAGTTAAACAGCTTCTGCGTAAGGTGTGCGTTGTGGGCTATTTTTATATAGGTCAGATACATACAACGTATTCTCCTCACATCCCATAATAATCCCCAAATTTATAGAGTGTGCAGCATCTGATCAGTATGAAATAGTCCAAGCATTGACAGCCATTAAAAGTGCTTGCCAAATCGCTACCGCGCATTGAGAGCAGGCCAGACAGTAGACACACCTTGCAGTGGTGTGGTCTGGACTAGAGGAAGAAAAATCGACTTTCCAAGGGGCGCCTTCTTGCTTGGCAATTCTTTGGAAGTATTTAGTTTGTTGTTGTTTACTGCAACCAACTGGCTCTTTTCAATTGAAGACACGTGGCCATTGGAGATGGTAAGGGAGAAGATACAAATGATTTGCCAGTACTCAGGGATTTACGTAACGACAATTTTAAGCAGTAATAATAGATAAACACAATATGTATGTCAATTCAATTAATAGCTTGCATTTCGATATTAATGCGATTTGAATGCGATCTGAATGCTTTTACAAGCTCTGACGAGTTCAACCTCTAACAATGCAGAAATACCTAATATATATGAAACATTTGGTCATATAATATTTATAAATACAAATATTCAGACGAATGCACTCGTATTGCCAATGACGCATTTGCATGGCTCAGCTTCTGTTGCCATCTCATGCTACACACAAACAATCACGCCACAAGCAACGTCAGCTTTCTCTTCTTATTTTGGCATTACAATGCGTAAAATTATCTTGAATAACTATTTATTTGTCTTATTATCCGATCGTGATAGACCTTTCAGGAAACATCCTGACTAAACAATTATATCATATCCTATATTTCACAATAATTAAATTTGGTAAAGGCCTGTTTTATGCGGAAAACCCCAGAAAAAGGGTGATTTATGATGAATTTAGGTGAACTTTTTTTAATTGAATTTTGAAATAATGCAAAATTAACTTTTGCATGGATGTTTTGTGCAAGTTGTCACTAATATGGATCGTTTACCAGCACTACTCTTTCTCTGACATGTTAATTTTTGACGTGTTTACAAACACGGTTTCATGTCATAAATGTGAATATACATACAAATAACCTAACAAAATGAAAAAAGCAATCTTTTTTGGAAAAAATTTGTTTGGTCCCTAGGCATCTTCAATAAAATATGATCAAAAGCAAGGTCAGGCCAAAAGCAAGGCATAAGGTCACTATCAATCATCAGCATCAATCGTCAAAATCGTAAAATTTATTAAAAGCATGGTCAGGAAAGCAATTCATAGGGTCGTCATCAGAATCAAACGTCATCATCATCATCCTAAAGGGTGGTGGAGTCGTTAAGATTTATAATTAACAAAACTTCTTGAGACTCCCAACTTTTATTTTAGAAAAATTCACTAATAAAGCGCTCTTTTTTTAGGAGTGAGGTGTGAGATCCCATTAAGAATCCCATGTTCATGTAGCCATGGTGGTTAGTATTATGTAATATCAGGTAAAAAATTAAAAAAAAAAAAAAAAATTGCGCTCGAGTTATACAATTTTCCTCACTTACCTCTTCCCAACTTCTCAATCCTAAGCTGTCAACACCCTCAACATTATCGCTAATGCACCATGGCTTTCAGTCCACTCCGCTGAAAATGTTTGAGGGAAATAAAATCATCGCTCAATCCACTGGCGTCCGATGCCATAAGAATAATGTCACATTTATTTTTTCCAATCACATTTAAATTTTTTTTTAAGCTATACAAAGTTAAATATTATATAAAAAAATTAAATTATATTAATTAAAAAAGAAATAAAGTAAAATCGTATTATTCTGCAATGATAGACTTAAAAAAGTTGCTAAACAAACCCTTGGAAAATTTAATATGAGAAGGGGCCAACCCTAGCAGCCGAGTTAGAAAAGGTTGGTGAACATGCTAAGAAAAATTAAATCTCTCGAAGTTCTGTGGCACTGTGAAGTTTTTCGAGCGGAATTGCTTTTCCCTGAATTCGATTTCCCTTGTGATTTCCGTAGCACACCTGATAATTATTACGAGTGCTGTATTTGTTTCATTTATTATGAACTTAAAACATATACAAATAAAACAAACACTAAAAAGTGAATTCTTGCAAACATAGCCAAAGGCATGAGCAGAATCATTAAAGTGCAACAGTGTTAAAAGTGGCATAAAAACCGACAAAGTCATAATTGTCTCACCGAAAACCTAAATCAAAAATTTACAAGTGAGTGATATAAAAAAAAGGCAAAGGAACAACGTTGAAAAGGAAACCCGATATCTACCTAAATTTACTGGAGAAGAAGGTACTCTGCATGGATTCATCGCGTCGGTGGATCAAGTTATGCAGGAATATGAAGACGACACAAATCAGGTATTCTGTGTGATCTTCAATACGAAAATTTAGAGACAAGCCCGAGCTGTATTGAACATCAATACACCAACAACATGGCAAGAATGCAAGGAGAAACTACGTCACCATTATCGACCAAGAATAGACCAAATGGCCCTTACCACAGTAGCAGCAGCTAGAGATGAGATGGCAAAGTATATTGGTCAAAATATCGGTAACTTAAATCAGATATTATTAAATCGAAAACATTTTGATAGCTCCGGATCAGGTAATATTAATGACCAAACTGTTGAAAATAATCAACATGCAACTACAGGCAATAATTACAGAAACAACAGTATGCAAAGAAATCAAAACACAAAACGCCATTATATGTACTAACAATCATCAACAAAATCGAAACTATTCTGGCAGCCATCAACAAAATCGAAACTATTCTAACAGCCAGCAACAAAATCGAAATTATACTAACAATCAGCAACAAAATCAAAACTTTAATAATCAACAACAAAATCAGAATTATAATAACAATCAACAATACAGAAACCAAATCCATAATATGCGGCGACATAATAATGTTCAAAGACAAGGTGCAATGTGTGCACTCGAGTGTAGACAATTTAGCAGATGAAGACAATAAGAGCACAACAAGTCAGAATCCCGAAGAATTTTTTATCCAGCAACCTCGGATGAACTTAAAATGTTGATAGATGATCAAATTGCAGGCAGTGTAGAGCAATAAAATATGACAGAAATCCAATTAAACCAAAGTTTAAGCTCTCTGAAACCCTACAAGATAAAAATGAAATAATTCACAAAGATATTTTCCATATTAAACATAAATCGTTCGGAACAGTAATAGAGGAACTCACTAAATTTGCAACAGCATATAACATCAAAGACAGAAACTGGAGACTAAAGCTACAAATAATAATAGATCAATTCACAAAGTTTGGTAAACTTAAGGAAATTACTATGGACAATGAATTCACAGACACATACAGAACAAATATCAAGCTTTTTAGACAACGAGAACGTAGTTTTAATTTGACAAAGCCAAATTCACACACAGGAAAGCCAGACATAGAGCGACTTCATTCAACTTCAATTGAATTTATCGCCGTTGGCGCATATAATACAAGGTATCATTCTACAATTCAAGGTTAACCAGGCAAAGAATGATAAAAATGCACATTAACTTCAAAAAACTATAAAGGACAACAAGGAAAAACTTATATATAATTTAAATGAACAATTACGAACCGTATTTCAGATATGCAAAACTAGAAAATGTGCACCCTTGTAAGAGCAACCCAGCCGAGAATTCAGGCATGTGGTGAACGAATTCTATACGGCCGCTGTACAGAACGTTTCAGTTTTAAGTTGCACATCCCTGATTCTGCAAACTTTCATGAGCGCGAGTTACCTATTCGGCACCCCTCACTTCTCCTCCTCCCAAACCGCAGCGTTTGCACTCGTACGTTGACACATTTATAGTAGACATCCTGTTTAAATGCTGGCTACGCTACTCGTGCAGAATGCAGCACAGCGACTCAGATGTCATCGACCACCGGAGACCCACTCAGCGATGGCGAAATCGCTGACACCGTCTTCTTTCGCCCACAGAATTCTCGGAATCTACAGCAACTGCTGGATTCCGAGCCCTATATATGTGTTGCATACTCGGTTAGTCTTTTAGTCTATTCTCAATTGTACAACCCAACAGATCTTCATTAAAACAAACTAATAAACTTGTAAAAAAAACCAACGGAAAACGTTTATTAATTACCCCACCGGATTCTCTAGACCGATAACTGGCGCAGCCGCATCTTCGAACCAGAAAAAGCTCCTGAACTCTCCAGCGACGGATCCAAACATGATAGGATTATTGTTAATCTTGTAAGTTAAGTTTAAGTCAAAAAAAAAAAAATGATTGCATAAAAGGGAATTATTTTAACAACAACTATGTGCAAAGGCATGGAAAGTGAAGTGAGACAGTTGGTGGTGCTAAGGTACACGCAGAAAACACTGCATTGTAAAGTTAAACAAATTTAAATGTGTAAAAGTAAAAGCTAGAATTAGGTACGGCCAGGATAATTAACTCTTTTAAAATCCTTTCACACTGCATCCAAACTCAAGATTTCAAGAACAGCATCCAACAATTCGAAAGCACACTTAACAACCTAAAAGACATCGAATTTTCAGGAGAGGCAGTAGACATATTAAGAACAAAACTTACACAATTAAAGGACAGGCTCTATATCGTAATTCCAAGACAAAGGCAGAAAAGAGGTCTAGTTAATGGCCTAGGGACCATTATAAAACAAATTACGGGAAACATGGACGCAGGAGACTCAGACAAAATTAACAAGGACGTTAGAACGGTCCAGGAAAACATTATAGAATTAGCGAATAACGTACAAGAATTAAATGCGGAAAACCAAGAGACATTCATCAGATTCCAAAATATCACTGAGCATATTAATCAGGAACAAGAAATAATAAACCTATTCTTAAGAAATTATAAAAACGAAATATTCAAAAAACGAAGTGTAGAGCATAATGAAATCCACATGTTACAATATATTAATAGAATAAGCTATAAGCTATACAATCATTTAAACAGCATACTTGAGAGCATATTGTTAACTAAATTAAATATTATACCGAAATTTATCCTCTCTTCTGAGGAAATTAACAGAATTGAACAGATCTTTGCTAAACAAAGCATGCCGATAAAAACAAACGAACATTTGTATAATCTTTTGGAAATGACTACTTCAGTCAACGATACAAACATTATTTTTCATGTAAAATACCTATCTTTGAACAAACAATGTACAACTTTGCCAACATTATTCCTTAACCGTTAAACAGCTCGAAATTTCTAAAAATTCCCAAAAACATAGCATATAAAAATACAAATAACATTAAAGCCTTTAGCAATAAATGTACATTTATTCATAACGAGTATATATGCAAAACACAAGATATAGAGGGCGCCACGTGGGACATCACCTGCCTTAAAGGAATTTTGAATGGAGAAGTAGCAACTTGCGCCATAACCGAAGTCGGCGCCTTTGAGCAAATATTCGAGCCGATAAGAGGATTTATCTTAATCTTCAACGGAAAAAATACCACGATATCTACAAATTGCCACCAACCACTCATCATCAACGGATCAGCCTTACTAACTTACAGTAACTGCACAATCACCATTAACAAACTGAGATATGATGATATCGACCTAGTACAACAGGAAAAAATTGGGGTAACAATTCCATTATTGAGAGAACTAAAAATTAACAGCACAATTGAGGAAATCAATCTAGAGAAACTACATTTGGAAAACAAATACAGCCAAGAGAGGATCTTAAGGATCACCAAGCTGACCTCCAATCACCTCACAGCAGTCTACACATTGCTCTTCATTTCGGCGATCTTAATATTTCTAACATTATATTTTGGAAAGAGGAGCACTACCTTTACTCCCCGAAATATTACATACCAACTCCGTTCAGGTCATCCCAGCCGGAAATTCATTCATGTGGTGAACGAATTCTATACGGCCGCTGTACAGAACGTGTCAGTTTTAAGTTGCACATCCCTGATTCTGCAAACTTTCATGAGCGCGCTCTGTAGTCAGAATCGATCAACTCTAAGTGTGAAATCCCCGCAGCAAAGTCCGCTATGAGTTCGCTCGTTTGCTTGAGTTTCTCATAGTGTTCTGCTGCAGAGAACGCTGCTTGGAATCGTTTGCTTCGTGGTAAAAGTTCCCTGCAACAAAGTCCGCTACGAACTCGAACGTTTTACTGAGTTTGTCATAGCGTTCTGCTGCAGAGAACGCTGCACAGAATTGTTTCTAAGCTGTGTGAAATACATGCAGTTAACTCCGCTATGAGTTCGCTCGTTTGCTTGAGTTCCACATAGCATTCTGCTGCAGAGAACGCTGCTTGGAAATCTTTCTGAGCTGTGTGAAATACATGCAGCTAACTCCGCTATGAGTTCGCTCGTTTGCTTGAGTTTTACACTGCGTTCTGCTGCAGAGAACGCTGATTGGATTTTTTCTTTGTTTCTTTTGTTTGTATTGACTTTTGTAGGGTTGTCATAGGGCTTTGCAGCAGTTATTGCAGTGTACAGAAAAACTCGATCAGCTGCATTTTGTATGGGTTGCAACCCTTTTTGTGTGTATTTCTTGCAGTTTTTCTTTTGCGTTTTAGTTAAGTGTCAGCTCGTGTTGCGTAAACAACATAAGTGAAGCGGTAAGTTAAATATATTCATTGCGTACTTTAATATAATTTATAAATAAAACACAATCAATATATTACAGTCTACCACGTTCGGCAGTGCTACTGTTTTGTATACACACACAAGCCAGGTAAGTAAAATACAAAACACATAAAACACCACATTTGTAATTATTGTTTGTTTTTTCTTTCGTTTCAGTGTTCTTATATGTCTAAATTAGTTTAAGTAATTGTAAGGATATAATAAAAGAATGTTAATCAATGTTTAAATATAATTATTCATTAAAAATATGTACAAACATTTTATTTCTACTGGCGTGCAGGTTTGCCGCTGCCTAGGGGTGGGGTAGTTCAATAAGAATTCCAACCAGATTTCAAACTAGAACCAGCCAGAATTCCAACTAGAATTTTTATACAGCAGAAATACGCATACAGAAAAGTATGCAGCAGAGCCCTGCGAAGAACTCACTAAAACGTTCGAGTTCGTAGCGGAGTCTGCCGCGCGGTTTTCTAAATTTCCTACAGAGAATTTTGGCCACGCATGTATAAAAGCGAATGAGGGTTTTACACGAACTCGGCGCGCAGAACTGTGAGCGCGCTGTACGAAATCTGTACAGTTTTCTGCGACAAATTTACTATTGGGGAATTCTATACGGCCGCTGTACAGAACGTTTCAGTTTTAAGATGAACATCCCTGATTCTGCAAACTTTCATAAGCGCGTTCTGCAGTCAGAATCGATCGTCTCTAAGTGTGAAATCCCCGCAGCAAAGTCCGCTATGAGTTCGCTCGTTTGCTTGAGTTTCTCATAGTGTTTGGTTGTACAAGACGCTGCTTAGAATCGTTTGCGTCGTGGTAAAAGTTCCCTGCAACAAAGTCCGCTACGAACTCGAACGTTTTAGTGAGTTTGTCATAGCGTTCTGTTGCAGAGAACGCTGCACAGAATTGTTTCTGAGCTGTGCGAAATCCCCGCAGCAAAGTCCGCTATGAGTTCGCTCGTTTGCTTGAGTTTTACATAGCGTTCTGCTGCAGAAAACGCTGGTTGAATTTTTTTCTTTGTTTCTTTGTTTGTATTGACTTTTGTAGGGTTGTCATAGGGTTTTGCAGCAGTTATTGCAGTGTACAAAAAAACTCGATCGGCTACATTTTGTATGGGTTGCAACCCTTTTTGTGTGTATTTCTTGCAGCTTTTCTTTGCGTTTTAGTTAAGTGTCAGCTCGTGTTGCGTAAACAACATAAGTGAAGCGGTAAGTTAAATATATTTATTGCAAATTTTAATATAATTCACAAATAAAACACAATTAATAAGTTACAGTCTACCACATTCGGCAGTGCTATTGTTTTGTATATACACACAAGCCAGGTAAGTAAACTACAAAACACATAAAACACCACATTTGTAATTATTGTTTGTTTTTTCTTTCTTATCAGTGTTCTTATATATCTAAATTTGTTTAAGTAATTGTAAGAATGTAATAAATAAATGTAAATCAATGCTTAAATAAAATGATTAATAAAAAATATGTATGTATAAACATTTTATTTCTACTGCCGTGCAGATTTGCCGCTCATTAGGGGTGGGGTAGTTCAATAAGAATTCCAACCGGATTTCATACTAGAACCAGCCAGAATTCCAACTAGAATTTTATACAGCAGAAATACGTATACAGAAAAGTATGCAGCCGAATCTTATGAGGAACTCACTAAAACGTTCGACTTCGTAGCGGAGTCTGCCGCGCGGTTTTCTAAATTTCCTACAGAGAATTGTGGCCACGCATGTATAAAAGCGAATGAGGGTTTTACACGAACTCGGCGCGCAGAACTGTGAGCGCGCTGTATGAATTCTGTACAGTTTTCTGCGACAAATTTACTATTGGGAACGCATCTATAGATCAAAATTTATAAACAAAAGCTCGATACGCAACGCATTAAACTTATTAACAAACAATTTGCATAGACAGCCCAATTTCCCTTTCCCATGGGAACGATTCGCGACCATATTTGTAAATACATAAAATTGCATCGGCAAGCATTATTTCCCATTTTAATAAGAGCACTTCTCGACAATGGTCACGTAGGCAGCTGCAGGAAACTAAATGTAAACAAAATTATTGCAGCTTCTTTTTCACTTAGATTCTTCGATCAGTTTAGTCTTAAGCTCATTCGGTCGCATTATAAATAATCCCGCACATATAAAAGGAATTATAAATAAACTCGCACATATAAAACGAGCTCATCTTATTATTTTTAATTTCTTGGTACTTAGTAGGATATAATTTTTTATCGACGTATACGATAAAGTTTGTATCCGCAAAAGAACTATCAGCGAAATATAAAATATAAATATAAAATATAACTTATATAAATATAAGTTCATAAACGACCTTGAACTAATATCAAATCACGTACATAATAGACTTAATCTGAGCGGGACCCCCAGCGAAAAATTAATGTAGCAATTATTGCTAGACGACTTTTTGAGACAAGGTACTTATGATGAATTACCTGAAAGAATATTGTTTAGATTAAGTAGATGCGATATAAGTTAAAAGTTAAGACAATTATCCATGGAAAAGGGAATACTAAATAACTGGCCCAAATTAGTAACGATTATTTTGAAACTAGTTTTACTTACAAATCACAAGCAAATAAATACAACCAAAATAATCAAAGACAAAATTTTCAATCGATTCCAAAAAATCCAATACCACTGTAACATATACACCAAGATATAATTTCAATCCAATTTATAAACCACGACCACACTTTTCTCAAAACCAAGATTCTATTCAACCGACTCAAATTCAACAAGCTTTTCCTCAAACAAATGAATTTCAACCAAGGTCACAGTTTAACCCAATTCAAAATCAAACTCAGCAACAGCCAGAATTTCGAGTTCCATTCAAACGACAATCCATTAAAATTCAGCACCATACCACACATGGATCAGTAACTCTAAAAAACACAGTAAATTTTAAGAAACTAATGAAATTGAAATTAAAGAATTGAGAATAGTTTAATATTGAAAAACGAAAGAAATAGAGACACTTAACCAGTTACATTCAGAAGAACAGGACGTACTACAGAAAATACTTAAAGACAATAGGGATATTCAATACAGTGTCGGTGACGTATTAATTTTTACAACAAGCATTAAACATGAAATAAAAATAAAAACAAAAACAGAAGAAACAATCTAAAGGAAAGCATATCCGTATGCACAAATCCATGAAAGTGAAGTTATCGAACAAATAAACGACATGTTAAAACAGAGCATAATTAGACATTCAAATTCGCCATACAACAGTCCGTTATTAGTTGTAGGTAAGAAAGATGGTAATAGTTATCTTATACATATAAAATTCTTTGTCCTGACTGACTGACTGACTGAGAATCAACGTGTAGCCCAAACGGTAAAAGATAGAAAGCTGAAATTTGCACACAACATAGATGAGATAATTTCATCGTGCAATAAGACGGCGTTTTGCGCAATTCGACCTCTAAGTGGGTTAAATCGGGGTCAAAGGTCACGGAATTTGCTAAACCGGACAAATAAAGAAGTTCTATTAAATTTTTGCGAGCGAAGCGAGCTGCGGATTGGCGAGCGAAGCGAGCAGTTTAAGTTTAAGCTGGACAACAAAAGACCTTCTTTTCAATTTTGCGAGCGGGGGTTGGCGAGCGAAGCGAGCAGGGGGCGGAGCCCCCTAGTAGACTATAAAAATCTAAATGAGGTTAAAATAGATGACAGATTTCCAATTCCAAACATTGACTTGGCTAAAGGGTTTCAACAAATTCAAATGCACCCAGATTCTATCAAAAAGACAGCTTTCTCGAAAAAACATGGTCATTACGAATACACTCGTTTGCCATTCGGTATAAAAAATGCACCCGAAACTTTCCAACGTTGCATGAACTAAGTTTTAAATGGAATCATTGGACAACATTGTCTGCTTTATCTGGATAATATAATAATTTTTAAAACTTCACTTCAAGAGCATGACAGTTCCATAAGGAAAGTCTTCGACTGTTTGAAAAACCCCAATCTCAAATTACAATTGAGCAAATGCCCCTTCATGCTAAGAGAAAAAACATTTTTAGGACACATTGAAACACCTGACGGCATAAAGCCTGAATCACAAAAAATAGAAGCAATACAACGATATCCGAAACTCCAAAAACTCCAAAACTATCCAAAAACTCCAAAAGATATAAAATCTTTCTTAGGTTCAGCAGGGTATTACCGAAAGGACTTTGCAAAAATTTCAAAACCAATGACAAAGTTTCTAGAATAATGAAGAATATAAAAATGCTTTTAATAAATTGAAAATGTTAGTGGCCAGCGATCCCATTTTGATTGGACCCGATTTCAATAAAAAATTCACCCTCAAAACTGAAACCAGTAATTGTGCATTAAGTGCAGTTTTGGCACAAGAAAATAAACCAATTGGTCTCGCAAGTCGAACATGAAGTCAACTATTCCGCTATTGAAAAAGAGTTATTAGCCATTGTCTGGTCCACAAAAAATTTCCGACCTTATTTGTATGGTCATCGATTCACAGTTCAGACCAATCACAAACCATTAGTTTGGTTGGAGTCTCTTCAAGAACCCAACATGAAACTTCAAAGGTGGAAACTAAAGCTTAACGAATATGATTTTGAAATAAAACACATACAAGGAAAAGAAAACCATATTGCAGATGCTTTGTCTACGATAAAAATCAATGAAACATTTATAGGTGACGCACAATATGAAGACAACGAAAGTGAAGCTGATTAACCAATTTTATAGAGAAATAATAATGATTCCAAGGAATAGAAAAAGTTGTAAATGAATTTAAAGCTCCAATTTTTTTTCCCCCGATTAAGATATTTTTATAGCAATACATAATTAAAAAATGCGAAATTTGCAAACTTGTTAAAGCAGAACATAGATTCACCAAATTGCTTATGGAAATTACACCGAAACTTAATAAAATCAGAGAAAAATACATGATAGATTTTTACATGAATAACAGACGAAATTAATGAAGTAAATTACCCAATTAACGATGAACTCAAATATACTTATTTACGTAAGAAATACAGATGCAAAAACAGAAATAATAGCAATTGAGCAAATAGAAAGATTATTGGAGTGTAGGTATTGATGATATTCAAATGCCTAAGCAATTGGCAAGGCATGGTTTATTAGATCCAAAACTTTTAAATCACGAAACAGCTATTCAAATAAATTAGGACCAACTCCTACATGTTGAAGCATCGGTTTGGCTATCGTCAGTGTATACAGTGGTACCATATCCAGATATCAATAAAAATCTTATTGAACACAAATTAATCACAAATATTGTATCTGTATATAAAGAAAATGTAATAGACTTTAAGAATATGACAATTATCACAGATGAATGTATAACATCAATTATTAAGAAATCAGAAATTCAATGTTAACTAAAACAAGGGCAAGCACCTTTACTCTAATGCATTAAGCCCAATATTTTAATTACTTATAAATTAATTCAAACGCAAATATTGCATCGGCAAGCATTATTTCCCCTTTTGATAGGAGCACTTCGCGACAATGGTCACGTAGGCAGCTGCAGGAAACTAAATGCCCACTTAGATTCTAAGATTGATTTAGTCTTAATTTTGTCTGAAGCTCCTTCGGATGCATTATAAATAATCCCGCACATATAAAAGAATCACTGCGGACGGCAGTCCGCGCTAGTGACGAAAGCAGCACGAAGTGTGCGAAAGCGACTAGCATATATACACAGGAAGAATGGAAAATTTGCTATGACTGTCCGATCAGGTCGAGCTATATACCGATCGAAAGGTATCAACTTAACTTACAAATGTGCATACTAAGACTTTTGAAAACTCACCTGGTTCGTGAGATAAACAGGTGTAAGTGGAAGGGGCAAAATTTAAATTATTGGAGCTAGTGGGGCCGTTGGAGCCTTTTGGTCAACACTTTTAATTTTTTAATATTTCTCATAAAAATACGTGTCGAATGACACCTCAATCATCAAAATCCGACTACTGGTTCAAAAGATAAATTATTTTGAAATTTTTGGTGCCCTTCTCAAAACGAGATGAAAAGTCAGTCTGTTTGTTTGTCTGTTTGTTTGTTTGTTTGTTTGTATAGATCAAATCGTTGTTTTAGCTTAAAAGTTTGAATGAGGACTTGTTCCCGCTCAAAAATCTAGAAACGTTTGTTCTACGACTTTTTCGAAAAATCGCTAGTTTAGCGGGAAATCGCTAAAAACCGCTAAAATTGAAACCCCCATAGCATCCAAACTATAGAAGCTACAGATGCGATCTATATATCGGTGAAAAGGTATTTCGAAGGGCTTTTAGACATACCTTCAAAGTTTTTTTTTTAAGAAAATAGGTAAACAGCCACAGGTGAAATAAGGTATTTTTCTCCACATTTTGGCGATTTAAGAAAAATCTACACATCAAATCACTTTTAAATATGTAGTATGTTGTAGACAATTTAATTCCGCGTCTTTTGACATATAACACATATCTGTCAAAATTCGTTTGAGCGAGAAATTACCTATCTACTGAATATACCTTTAACCTTTACACTACTGCATGTACATGTGCAGTATGTACACTGCTTGGAGCGTAATGCGGAAATAAACTGCTTGCAAGTGGTGCTCTCAACCAGTGCTTAAAGTAACCAGTGCTGCCAGAAAGTTTAGTTTTGTTATGTGACAACGCGACTATAATTTGTTCAAATGAGTTAAGCATTAGAGTCTCTCTGTAAATTTATTTTATTTATTCTTCTTTACTATATAATTAATTAATTGCTTAATATTGCAAACAGAAAATTTATCTTTATACTTGTGCATTGCATGTGTACCCAGTGTTGCCAGACAGTTCATTTTCGTTAAATAAGAATTCGGGCTATCATTTATAAATACCTTTTGACAAAGTAGTTTTGTCAAAAGCAGAGGCGATTGCAAAAATTTCTGATATCCCCCAAAAAAACCTCTTTACGCGGTAAAAGTCTAGTGACGAAAACATTTCCATGCCACAAAATTTCTGATATCCAATTTTGTGACGAAATATATTAAATTTTTTATATATGTTAATTTATTATATACTAGGGGGCTCCGCCCCCTGCTCGCTTCGCTCGCCAACCCCCGCTCGTTTTTATATATGCCAAAAAAAAATTAATATACATACAAAGTAAAAAAAAAAATTGGCATTCGGCACTGCGCAAAAAGTTATTTTTTAGGTGCAAAGAAGCTGAAGCTTTTTGCGCAAAGTGCGGAGTGCCAATTTTTTTTTTTACTTTGTATGTATATTAATTTTTTTTTGGCATATATAAAAACGAGCGGGGGTTGGCGAGCGAAGCGAGCAGGGGGCGGAGCCCCCTAGTATATAATAAATTAACATATATAAAAAATTTAATATATTTCGTCACAAAATTGGATTTCAGAAATTTTGTGGCATGGAAATGTTTTCGTCACTAGACTTTTACCGCGTAAAGAGGTTTTTTTGGGGGATTATAAATAAACTCGCAAATATAAAACGCGATTGTTTTTATTTTTTTTTAATTTCTTGGTACTTAGCGAATACAAGTACCTAAGTATATGTATTTATTCAATCTTAGTAATTAGTTTTTCCCCACTTATAGAGTATTTTTTTGATCATAGTAATGACACTATCAGTGGTACAAACTACACTACATGTGGTACCAATTCAGAAGGGGGCCAGATTTTTACCAATACATATTCATTCAACAGAAGTTGTGAATGAAATGGTAATAATTTTATATTTTTTTGATATCAATCAACTTAATAGCATTATCAGTAAAATAGAAAATAATAAAAGAAACGTTGAAATAGCAGACAAAGAGTTAATCTTTAAAGAGATAGACCTGATCAAAGCTAAAATGAAATCAATATCCCCATTGGATTAATGAACAATGAAGACAGGGAAAACATAATAGAACATTTAGATATCATAGATAAAATAACCATGAATTAATCAAAAATGTGAACCAACAAATCTATATTAATACCCATTTCAATGGGTTCTACAATACAGAAATGTAATAGAACTTTTTTCAGCAAAAACAAATGAACAAAACGAGGAAACAGTAAAGCAAATATTGACCAAAGGAGAAATAATTATATTTGAAACTGACTTCTACAAAATTAAATTGATTAGAATGGTCATTTTAAAATACAAAAACAATGCAATTGGCGTGGATATAAAACTGGTTGAGGGTCTGGTGGACGAATCCTTCATCCTCGAAGCAGTTGTATGCCTTCCAACAGTCCGACATGATGATACTCCCATCTGCTATGCGCTCCTTAATTACATTGAGCAATGTCGCTGTATCCCAGCTTTTAACAAGTAAGATGAAAAAGTCGCCACTCCTTAGGAAGCTCTTCCAATCTATCTCTGATTGGCGACTCCATCTCTTTTCGCTTATTAAATATTCCGTTTCTCCCCGCAAGCGATTGCAGTTGAAATAAACAAATTCACAAATTTCCCGAATAGATAATTGCGTTCCTTTGAAGAAAGTGTTGACTCGCACACTCTCCTGAAAGCTGCATTGCACTCTGACCCTATTCTTTTCTTCAAGCTGCTGTGTATGGGATGCACGACAGCGAAAAAAAACATTGTGTCTTCACTCTCACTGAATTGATTAAGCTTTCTAGTCGACAACGTTTAACCTGCACACAAAATTTGACCAAAAATTTACTCGAATAAAATTTTTGTACAGATTCCGTTATATAAAGTGTTGGTAAACATGTCAGAAAAAAGTAACGTTGGTAAACGTTCTATATTCATTTTCAATTCTTTATACCTAATAAAAATAACTTTTCGCAGTGCCGAATGCCAAAATTTTTTTTTATAATTAATATGTTAAATTTATTACTACAGTCGAACTTCCCTAACTCGAATCACCATTATCCAGGAAAAAAGTTCGAGTTAGGGAGACTTCGAGTTAGGGAATTTTTTTTTTTAGTATATTAAAAGAAACTACAAATGCATTCAATCATAAATACATTCCAAATTGCAAATTTTTCTTGTAATTTTCAACAAAAAAGGATTCCAGTTTGTTCAAGACCTGTCGATACGTACTCTCAAAAATTGGTTTCTTCGTTCTTTTGCTGTATCCAGAAGAAGTACCCGATTCAAATGTCATCATAATTAATATTTCATTTTTTAATATAATGAAAAATGTTTTTGCTAAATTTTTCAGCAACTTTAATTTATTTGGTCTACTTTCAAGTTCCTTAACTACTAATTAGTTTGAATAATTCTTTAAGCATTTTTAAACATTTTAGTACACTGATGCGCTGACAAAGAAGTACATTTCGAACATCTTTCCTATAGCAATTTCACAAGCCTAAATAATTGTTGATGCAATACATCACCATATGTTATTGTACATCAATATTACATATCCAAACGAGCCGATAACAAAAGCATAAAACAGAAACGAAAAAAAAATTCAAACTTTATTGGAGATTTTCCCGAAAAATTCGACTTACAGAAGCACGTGCCAATATTTTTGTTCGAGTTACGGAGAAATTCGACTTATGGAAGTTCGAGTTAGGGAAGGCGATTTGTATGAAATTTGCTCAGTAAACGCTATTGCCACTCGATTTTGTTCGAGTTAGAGAAAATTCGAGTTAGGGAAGTTCGAGTTAGGGAAGTTCGACTGTATTTGTCACAAAAGTTGATTTCAGATATTTCGAGGCATGAAATGTTTTCGTCACTAGACTTTTACCTCGTAAAGAGGTTATTTTATTATAAGATATCAGAAACTTTGGAATAAGATATCAAAAATTTTGGAAAGTGCAAAATTTTTTGACAGTATTACTTTGACAAAAGGTGTTTATTGTTTGAAATATATCTCAGTACCATGGCAAAGACAAATGAGAATAAAAACACATTAAATCAATGTGCGTGTACAGTACAGTACAGTGTACAGTACTGGGCCCAGTACGCTACCTTGCGGGACTCCGGCTCGGACATCCATTATAGCTGATCTTTCATCGCCACACTTCACAAAGAAGCTTCTGCGCTCGAGATATGATTTGAGCAGCTGGTAAAAGGGAGCAGGCAGAGCAGTTTTCAACTTGTATAGTAGGCCGGCGTGCCAAACCCTGTCGAAAGCCTGCTTAACATCCAGGAAGACGGCTGAGGAATACTTCCTCTCCTCGAAAGCTTCCAGAATCTTTCCAACTATGCGATGACATTGCTTCGGTGTGCCATGGCATTCTCTGAAGCCAAACTGGTGATCTGGGATCAAACCAGCCTCATCCAGTATTGGGCGGACTCTACGCAATAGTAGTCTTTCAACTACTTTGGAGAGTACCATGCCAAGAAACTAATCGGCCTATATGAGGCGAGATTGGCTGCAGGTTTCCCAGGTTTGTGGATTAATATGATCTCAGCGCACTTCCACTTGGTGGGGAAGTGTCATAGCTGGAAGCATTTGTTAGTGATGTTGAGGAGGAGCTGGATTCCATTTGGTGGGAGAGCTTTAATGGCTGGTACATCAATGCCGTCGTACCCTGGGGACTTTGAGGCCTTGAGTTTGGTAATTTCACCGACCAGCTCATCCGGCTCGACAGCGGGTATTGGGAGTGCCATCTGGCAGTGCGAGTCCAGAAACTCGGCAGTCTCATCAGCTTCCTGTTGCGTGCACCTCGTGAATGGGGAGAAGGCCTCGTGTAGGTGTTTCGCGAAGGCTTTTGCTCTTTCGCTGTCAGAACGGCACCAGGCTCCGTTGGCGTTCTTCACTGGCTCCTTTCTACGCACAGGTCTTTTGATTGACTTGGTCAATCGTCACAGGTTGTGTACTAAACTCGGAAACTAGTGCTTACCCGACATACATATAATACAAATTTTTTATCACCAGACTTTTTTTTTAAAAGATTATATGCTATCTTTTGCTTCTGGGAGATTTTGGCGTGGAAAGCGATTTGGGTACTAAATGAACAGGACAAATGCAGACAGCTGCAAAGCTGAGCAGTTAAAAAGCTGATAAGCCACGGATATGGCATATGGAAGAAAGAAGAAGTGTTACTAAATACAACTTTTTTTAACGTCATTTGTGACTTGAGTTGAGTCGATTTTACTAAGGTGCGGGCGAGAAAAACTGTTGACAACTCTGACCCTCGCGCCGTAAAGGGCGTGGTCAGATAAAGGTCTTGATAGCGATCGAATTCAAATGCAGACACGCAAAGAGTCAGTTGTGGGGTCCAAGATCAAAACACGCGCGGTGTGTGGCACGCAGCGGGCGATTTGATATACAAATGGTAACAGATGCGCGCGACGACAGCTCTTAAATGTTAAAGGAGACAATCAAGATGAACGTTCCATCTAATATAAACAACAACAACAATAATACCTTTAAAGGTGCTACACATGACCAGGGAAATACTTACCTTTATTAGGAAATCTCTTGAAACCTGAGCCAGAATCATCGAGAGATCTCGATTCCATCACTTGAGATGTGCTGTGTTGTACTGCGGTAAGCAAAAGCCTTTCGATTTGTTTATCTGTTTATTTTGCGTACAATGAAGTGGATAATGAATTAAAATTTTTAAGCAATGTTTCAGTAGATGCTGAGCAGGAAAGGGTATTTGTATGTAGCCCAAATATGCTGAGGTGTAACTTGAAATATTTGCAATGTTGGTTGTCAGTTTACTTCCAAGATGATAGCACTATCATCACACTCATCAAAGAAGTAGAATAAGAAGAAGACGCCCAGGTTTTGATGATGCCGCATAAAGTTTCCGAATATGTTAAAGACAAAATATAAAAGACATAGAATATTCCCAATCGAAGAGTTCGGTTGAAATACTAAACAAAATTGCAGACTAAATCTATATTTTTCATCAATTGTTCCTATGGCAGCTATATGACATAGCGGCCCGATGTCAACCAAATTTATTCAGGATGTATGGGACTATGGGAGAATGTATATACTTTATAGAGTCGGAGATGCTTCCTTCTCCCTGTTACATACAATTTAACGAATACAATATACCCTTTTACTTATTTCTTAGTACCCGTTACTATAAAAAGTGTAGTTTGAACAATAATTTGTGACATTTTGAAAGAGGATGAAACTTTCTTAGAAGGCTGGGTTTATTGCAATACAGAAAAGTGCTAAAATTTGTTTGCAACCAAACTTAAAATTTGTCATGACACAAATGCTGTCTGTCTTTACGACAGCCAAAGGAAGCAAACAAAATTGGTAACTTGGATAGAAAAGCAGCTACAAAGAAGTGCAGTGACTGGGACTGGATTTCGCAACCTGGTGAAATGTTTTGTACAAATTGGTTCGCTGGAGCGAACGTTGATATACGAGTAGACAACCTGCTGCCTGACGCAGCGACATTGAGCCGAAATGCGGAAAAATATGCAGAAGTACATAGAGATGGGCACGGGCCGGGCCGGGCTTCGTGTCCCGCGGGCCTCTTCAAAAAATCCACGGGCTTCGTGCATGAAAATCGGAAACGGGCTTTTTTTCGTGCCGGCCCGGCCCTAAGTATAAAGCCCGAAGGCCCGAAAAGTCACGATTTAACACATTCTTTTCAAATCGCTTGATAACAAAATTTCTGTAACAAAATTTCAAAAAGTTTAAGACTCTGCTTGCAAAAAAGGCTCAAAAATAAAATTTGTATTTAAAGAGAAGTAAAGAAATAATAATTAAAAAAAAAATTTTTTATAAGTACAGTCGAACTTCCCGAACTCGAATCACCATTATCCGAGAAAAAAGTTCGAGTTAGGGAGACTTCGAGTTAGGGAATTTTTATTTTTTAGTTTTTTAAATCAAACTAAAATTTCATTCATTCATAAATACATTTCAAATTGCAAACTTTTCTTGTTATTTTCAACAAAAATAAATTCCAGTTTGTTCAAAACCTGTCGATATTCTCAATAAATAGGTTTTATCGTTCTTTTGCTGTATCCAGAAGAAGTTCCCGATTCAAATGACATAATTAATTTTCCATTTTTTAATATATTATTAATATATTATTATTATTATATATATGTATATATATATATATATATTATTATTATTTATATATTAATATATTAATATTATATATAATGAAAACTGTTTTCGATGAGATACACTGCGCGTCATCAGGTTAGCACACCCTTTTGAGTTTGTAGTTTTGGCTCAATTCCATTGAAACGCACAGGGCTACAATTTTTAAATTGATTCCAGATAGTAGCTGATTCAATTTTCTATTAAATAAAACCTAAATAATTGTTTGAATATTTTTTTTTATATATTTTTTTTAATTTTTTTAGAAAATACCTGAAAAAATAACAATTTATTTTTGGTCATCAGGTTAGCACATGGAAACTATATTTATATTTTTTAAGCTTTGCTGAAATGAACTTATTTTGAAACTTTATTATTTACTTATTTAGACATTTTTTTATAAATTAAGTATTGTGTCGATCCTTCCTTGTTGACACCGACCGCATAAATTTGGTTGGGAAGCGACTCATTAAACTTTTCAATAAAATTTTAAAGAATGGCTGCCCAAACTCGTTTGACGCCTTCAATTAGGTCCTCTTTGGTGGAATATTGTTTTCCAGACACATACACTTTGCGAACAAGCCATCCCCAAACTTTTTCTATTATATTAATGCCGAGTGAGTAAGGTGGCTATTGAAATAATTTTACATTTTGGTCTTAAACCCATGACTTTACTATTCTGGCCGTGTGAATCGGACCATAAAAATGTTGAAAATGCCATGGCATATTTAAAAACAAACTTTTAAAGTGTCGAAATGCATGCCCAAGCAAGGCTTTGTACGATTTCGAGCTCATACTTGTAGTCAAAAATTGCAACTCGCACGTTCCAGAGCTCCCCACGCCATCCCACCCCCCATGCAGCAATGAAGGTGTTCCAACTGGTGCTCCTCCTTCCTTAGATCGTGGATCATCCGTCGGGTCCCACCAAATTTACTTTCTTTTCATCCGAACAGACAACGTGGTACCAATCAGATTTCCTTGAAATGTACTCTCATGTAAATTAAGGTGTGCTGCCTTACGAGCATCATTAAGGGGGGTTTTGTTCTTTAGTTTTAGTCTCTTAAAATGTAGAGCCTTCCTTATGACCCTCTGAATTTTAGATAAACTCGCTTTAACACCAACTTTTACCCTGATCTTTGCGGTCGAGTCATGAGAAATTGAAGCTTCTCTTTAAATTGCTCTCTTATTAGCATCGGAAAGCACTTTATTGTTACCTCCTTTATTATTTTTGCCATACCCCGACTTGTTGCTGAGGAATGTTGATATAGCCTTGCGACTTCTTCCGATTTTTCTTGATTTTTAACTTATTGATAACTTTAAGTGCTCGTAAGCCTCAATTTTGGCTTACACCTTGGCGGTAAGCGTTTTTTCTTTACCCATATTAAAGAAAATAGACCACTAGAGCAACAAAAAAAATTTGGATATCCCACGTGCTAAGATGGCAAAGAAAAGTGCAATCGAAATTGTGTGTGCTAACCTGATGACGCAAGAATATTGCATTCTTTGCAATCGATAATAAAAGAAAATACCAAAAGGCATATAACGGGACTTATTTATAAAGTAATTTTTTTAGTAGTGATAGAGCATACAAAGATGCGAAAAACTGATAACAAAAAAAAAACTGAATGCTAAAAACAACAAGAATAGGGGCATTTATATTAGTCTCATAGTAGGTGTGCTAACATGATGACGCGCAGTGTATCATATTTTTCAGACACTTCAATTTTTTTGGTTCACTTTTGAATTTTTTAACAAATAATTTTAAAGATTTCTTAAAGAGATAAACATTTTAATACACGAGCTGGTGCCATGGTAAATAATCTTGCACAGATGCGCTGACAGAGAAGTACATTACAAACATCTTTCCTAAAGCAATTTCACAAGCTTAAGTAATTTTTGATGCAATATTCTATCATATACCATCACCATATGTTAATGTACATCAATATTACGTATCAAAACGAGCCGGTAACAAAAGCATAAAATAGAAACGAAAAAAAAATTCAAACTTTATTGGGGATTTTCCCGAAAAATTCGACTTACAGAAGTACGGGCCAATATTTTTGTTCGAGTTAAGGAGAAATTCGAGTTAGGGAAGTTCGAGTTAGGGAAGCAGAATTGTATGAAATTTGCTCAGTAAACGCTATTGCCACTCGATTTTGTTCGAGTTAGAGAAAATTCGAGTTAGGGAAGTTCGAGTTAGAGAAGTTCGACTGTAGTAATATCGGGCTGGACTCGGGCCGGGCCGGGCCTCTTGAAAATTTGATCGGGCCGGGCCTGAAAGATTTATTTCAGGCCCGGGCCGGGTCTTGAGAAGGAGGCCCGTGCCCATCTCTATGCAGAAGAGAAGCGGACGATAATCTCAAAAGAAATAAAAGAAGCAGTGGATAAAGGTGGCGTATCGGCAACCATTGATATGTGGACGGATGATTACATCAAAAGACATTTTTTAGGTGTCACTCTTTATTATTTAAAAGACTTTAAGATGATAGATTTAATTTTGGGCTTGAAATTGATGGATTTGAAAAGATCGATGGGAGATACTATGTATTTTTAGCAAAATGAAAACCAGTTTTGCACAATTCTGTGTCGAAAACATAGCCAATATAAATTTGTATCAGATAGGGGACCCAATATTAAAAAAAGCATTGGAAAGCAATATTAGCCTTAATTGTAGCACACATTTATTTGCAAATGTTTTGGAGAGATCTTTTGAGCAAGCACATGAGCTTGAAGAAATGTTACACGCATGCAAAAAATTCATTAGATATTTTAAAAAAGCAACACAACATTAAAAAACTCATGCCCTGCTCGATGGAATTCCAATATACCATGCTTTAATCTATAGTGTATAATTGGACAACAGTTAATCATATACTAAGTGAGACTGAGCAGGGTCAACAACTCATAACTGTGAACATATCGACTTTTAAAATAGTATAAGTACTACTTGAAGATTTTGAGAAAAGTTTTAAAGAATTGCAAACGTGTAGTTCTTCTTCATTATGCTTTGTATTGCCCTCCATTGCCAAAATAAAAAAAACTATGCGAACCAAATTATGAAGATATTTTGTCAATGTCAGTTCTCAAAGAAAGAATTTTATTTAATGTAAATACGATTTGGAAAGAAAATTTAGATATTTTGCTCAAAGCAGCCTTTTTCATACATGAGGAAGTTGTAGAAATAAAGAAGTTCTGTATAGAACAAATTAAAACTTCCCAAAAAAATAGTTTTTCAAGTTTTGAATCAAGTCCAGCAAGCCCAAGTTGTCAATTGGCAACCAAATCTAACAGCGAACAGTTTGTGCCAAAAACAACATTTTTATTTTTCCCAACTGGTGGCTCCTTCAAACAAGAATTATAAATCCCCCGTAGGGGAAATTGGAAGTTATTGTACAGAGAGAGTTGTTTTAAGCGAGGACTTCGTACCCATTGAGTGGTGGGAAACCAAAGAAAATTGTTATTCTCTTTTATTAAAATTAGCATTGCAACTTCTTTCAATACCATCAAGCAGTGCAACAGCTGAAAGTGTATTTTTTTTAAGCGGGCTATATTATAACAGAAAAAAGAAATAGATTAGGGCTGAAAACAATTTGCTTTTTCTACATACATATATAGTATATATCTAAAACTCTTTTCCCTGACTGACTCACTGACTGACTGACATATCAAACTGACTGACGTTTTAAATTTCTACACAACACCCATTAAAATTTGCATCGAAACATGAAAAATCATCGAAAAATGTATAATCAGTGTTAAAACACTGTTTTTCCATGCTTCGATGCAAATTTGAATGGGTTATCGTACCTCGATTAAGAAAATTCGTTTTTGAGTTCTTAAGGACCAAATGAACAAAATAAAAAAATAAAAAATTAAAAAAAATTTTTTTTTTTGTCCTATATAATTTTTAAATTTTCCGATCCAAGTCGGCACGGGTTATCATACTCCGATTGAGGTAAAAATTTATTTCTGAGTGCTTTAGGACCTAATGAACAGAACTAGCCCGTATGAAATTTTATTTATATGTTATGTATTATTTAATTTTCAAATCGATTTTCAGTTTGTTTGATGTAATTAAATGCATGAAAAAAAATAAGATTTTTAAAGTTAAATATTATTTTGTATTTATTGTGTTTTCAGTGTGGAGAGTGCGGTAAAAATGAAGTTCGTATTGCGCACTAAGCGACGCCATTGCAGTAGCAGGTACTAAACAACAATGAAAATGGCGAAAAAGGCACTGTTTCCTCATTTTCACGCAAAAAAGTGCATTTTTCGCCATTTTCAAAAAATGATAAAAAATACTAACGAAGAGATATTTGAACAATTTTTTTTTGGAGTTACTATTTAAATTGTTCAAAGAAACTTTCTGCATCAAAACATTTGTTTTAAAAAATCGAGGAAAAAAGTTGAAAAAGTTCACGTTTACATATATTCGAAAATTTCAATGGGTACCTAATGGGTTAAGAAAAGTATTCCATCATTCGAAAGGAATTCAAAAGACCTTTCCATTGATACCAAACTTTACATGAAGTAAGTTCAAAATTTGGCTAGAACTAACTTTAAAGGGTGCCAAAATACTTTTGGCCACCGTTGTACAACACTAATAGCCCAGAACTAGATCGGTTTAACATTCTTCACACAACAATTGGAGTCGAAACACAGCCAGCAGTAGCGACATTCGACTTCCCAGTGGCGCGAACCAGCCACAACCGATTGTTGGAACGCTTCGGAATGAATCGGCGAATGAACATTCGAAATCGATGTTTTCTCCAGTTGTTTGAACGTAGGTTGGTAATGGGGCGCTGTTTTGGCTCAACTGTTCTGCCATCGAACATGCACGATTGCTTTGGTTGCAACCAAACATGTGTGTGTTTGTGTTTTGTTGCTTCACACACATGCAAATGCGTAAGTATTAGATGCAACAATTATTGCAAACACGGGTTGTTGTTTGTGCAATTTTTGTTCGTTTCTTTTCCGACATGGTTTTGTTTGTTTGTTTGGTCGTGTGTCACTTCTGTTTTATCGCGCGGCTGCAACACTTCAACCACTTTAAAGGAAAGTAAATCTGAGTAAACTTATTGATAATTATATTGTTTTAAACATATAAACATATTACATATATTTGATAGAAAGAAATGGACAACAATACCGACATCGCCCTTAAATCCCTGGAAGCCAGACAACGACAAGGACAACGGCAAGGAAAACGACAAGGAAAACGACAAGGAAATAGATTTAGCTAATTTGTTATTTTAATTTTTCTTATTTTTTATTTTATTTTTAATTTGATTTTCCATTTTATTCATTTTTTTCTAATTTTGTATTAAATTTTTATTTTAATTTATTTTTATTTTCAATTTAATTCTTTAATTTATATATAATTTCTACATATTTAATAAAAATATTGTTTTGTTTTAAAAAATAAAAATCTTTTATTTTGGGGTGGGTTTACAACAGCTATCGGCACGGCCCTATCTCGATCTCATAGGAAATTTTCGTGGCGACTGCGCTGCCGCTCACGTACACTCACGTACGACACACTGCTACGATTTGCTTCTGTTAACGTCGCTGTTATTCCGCTGTTAGGCGAACAAAAATGCACACTAACGCAATGCAAACATATGACTGTGTTGGTGCCGACCACTGGTTTACAATATGCATTACAATCCTATAGGCATGGTATACCAGCCAGTAAAGCATCTGCATTACGATCCTATACGCAACAGTATACAGGACGGTAATGCATCTGCATTACAATTTCATATGCAACAGCTGTTACTAGTATACAGAACGGTAATGCAAGACGAAAGTGCTCACTCAATTATACTCGCATACTTGCTCGATTACAAGTATATGAGTTAAAAGCTGGTCCAGCTTAACAGCGGCCCACCTAATGTAAAAGTAATGGAAATTTTGGTATGAACTCAACTGAGTACATTCCACGAAGTATGGTGGCTGTAATCGATATTCGTAGGCGAATTTCCGCCACTGGGTTATAGCGCCTCGGCCCTCGGAAAAACTTCCACAGAACTAAAACTGTTTTGCCATCTGTTGTAAACTTTACAATATTAACGCCATCTGCAGCATTGCTTAAGAACTACATATTTATGTTTGTGTCTTTGCTTTGTGGTGCTGTTCCGGGCTGAAACAGCTTTACACCTTTGCACATTAGGCCAGAATTTGACTTAATCAGGCATGCCACATAAATCTCTTTCACTTGAATTTCACGTCAATTTCATTTCTCCGTGCCACAGTCCAATCACCTAAACAATTTTGGGTGAGACGAAATCATCGCTCAATTCACTGGCATCCGATGCCATGAGAATAATGTCACATTTTTTGTCCGAATTTTTGAATTTAGAGTTGTCTAGTAGTTTGTATTGTTTGCCGCGCCAATAACTTTTAAATTTTTCTAAGCTATACAATATCAATTATTATATAAATAAATTGAATTATATAAATTCAATAAGAAATAAAATAAAAATTTTATATATATACATTTAAAAAATTTGCTAAACAAACCCTTGGGAAATTTAATCTGAGAAGGGGGCAACCCTAGCAGCCTAGTACGAAAAGGTTGATGAACATGCTTAAAAACCTAAATCACACGAATTTCTGTGGCACGGAGAAATTTTCGAAGTGGAATTGCTTTTTTCTGAAATCACTTTCACTAGTGTTTTTTGTGGCATACCTGAATATTTTGAAGGGCATATTTTTGTTGTACTTTTAAGTAAGATGTTTTGTCAGCTAATTCTCAGCAAAAATTGGCGAAAACTTTTCGCCTCTGTTGTAGCAAGACCTGTTGTCCATATCTTTGTTGACAATGTGGAAAATAAAAGTCAAGGTGTGCCAAATATAATTATTATTAAGTTATTCGAAATATGCGATTAATGTTGTAGTTGTGGGTTCTTTATTATGACTTTTTTTTTAGAAAAAATCTAACCGAAGTGCTCGTGTATTGTGGAGTAAACAACTAATTTCTGCCAAAAATTATGCAAATATTAACTCTAAACTGTCATTTTAATCTTGTTGTAAACACTTTTTGCCCATTTTCTTTAAAAATACATGTTGTAGGTGTGCATTTCTGCTAAAAAATCGAGTTCTTCCCGGAGTCAGAAGTCGAACGATAAAAATTGTAAATTCTACTTTTGCCTGATTAGCAAACATGCAAAATTTGAACTATCTTCCATTATATTTGTTTATTAAAAAAAATTGTACTTTCTCACGGAGTTGGGGAAAAGGGTGGTTAAAGACAAGATCCAACTAAATAACAAAAAAAAATATTCATTTTTCTTCAGCCTTAATAAGATTCATGCCAAATTTCAAGTCTCTAGCTTTACATTAAGATTTTTCATAAATATATAACTTTTTTTTATCATAGTCAGTTGGGTTGGGGAGGAAAAAGGCGTGGTCCAAACCTAAAAAAAAAAACAATTATAAATTTGTTTGATTAAGATTCATGCAAAATTTCAAATCCCCAAGCGACGCGTCGCGAAATCAGCTTGAAAAACTTCTTTTAAGTTAAGCTTTCAATATAATTCTAAGAAATAAAATGGTTCATGTTACTGTCATTTTACTGTCTTACTCAGTGTAATCGTTAAAATACAAACGGTCCATTTTGGAAGTAAATTTTTATGAAAATGAACCAAAATAGATATATAAAAAGTTAATGTATTTCAATGTAAAATGGATATGCTCATCGTAATGAATTTATTTTAGCGTATATTGCTTAATTACATAACTTGAATACATTTTTGATCAATTTTTTATCGTCTGGCATTAGCCCATATATAAGTATTACGAATTTGAATCCGCATGTTTTGCTCAAATTTTCCTTAAAATTCTTGGAAATTAACCGTTGAATTTCCCTGCTCTGATTTTGTGCGGTGGTATTTAGAGTATTCCTAGGCATTAGAGCAGGAAAATTGTCGACACGAATGATACTGTGGACATAAATTATATAATTTTTTATTCTTTAACATAACACATTACGGGCCGAACTTGCTTGCCATACTTCCCATTGCCTATTTCCTCGTCTTTTACACATTTCGCGACAATAATATACAGTTATTATATACATATAAACAATTTTGATCTACAGTTAATGCATGTGATTTTATTAAAACTTTTTCAGATATGCTTATATGCAGATCATGTCAAATATAATCATGTTTTCATGTCTTGCATCTCACCTGTTAGATCCGTGTCGTTGATGCTTGAGGTGGAAGTGGAAATGCCGGGTAATTTTCTCCAACCTTTGTGGTTCCAAAAACTACGTGCCTTTGACTCGGTGGGTACACTCGGTCCAGGATCCTCGGCAGCGCGAACACGAGCACAGGTAAGAATACGGCGACCGCAGGAGGCGCGCGTAAGAAAGTTGGAATTTGATGTGGTAGCGGAGTCCACAGTGATCGATGACTCATCCTTGGCGGTGGACCGTTGAAAAAAGCGACAACTTTGGGTGGCATAGGCAGCGGATGCGGTGGGAGTCTGGCGGACGCATTTTGTATGCTGCGTCTTGGTCAGCCGGAGGCTACCAATATAGCTAGCACCACTGCTGCCACTAAATCCGCTGTCCAGATCGCAAGTGGTGGTTGTGGTGGCTTGCGAATGTGCACCTTTCAGCGTCGCTAGCAACTCTTCGATGCCATCCGCATCACTGCTATCACAGATATTGTCTGCTGAAGTGGATGTCATCCTAGTCATCGCTAGAATTACCGGCAGCCCGCTAGCTGCCGTCACACATACAGTTGGACTGGGCTTGGAAGGCATGTCAGTGGAAACTGATGGTCCGCAGACAGCAGCTGCTGCGTGCGGACTAGATTTGGGTGGACTTTCGGGCATCAACATGGCTTCGACACTCAGATTCAGCTCGCCAAGTATCTTATGATGTCGATATTGTACGCGACGCAGCTCCTCCTCGACAAGCGTCTGACTCAGGGAACCCGCCGAATGCGAGCTGACGGCACACCTCAGCTGATGCTGCTGCTTCTGCTGTGTTGTGCCTGTCTCTGTTGACGATGTCTGTAATGTGGCTGCGTTGATCTCCTCGTATAAGTTCTCGCTTTGGTTGACCGCCGTTAATGTCTTGTGGAACGACTGCAAGGTGGCGCTTGACACAAGCTGCTTATTCTTTTTGCCTTTGGATAGTAGAGCTCGGATCGAGTTTGGCGGTGGCTGACCTGAACCAGTCAGTGGTGTAGCCATTGCACAGTGGGTGGAACTGGTGCTCGACCCGGCACTTTCTCCCCCATTGTCTGGTTTGGGCACATTGGAATGTCGCATGGCTGCCCCCGGTTCGTAATAGGCGTAAGAGTAGTCGTGATGCTGATGATGAACATGGTGCTGCTGAAGTGTCATCCATTTGGCGGCATCTACTACGTTGCCATCTCGGCCCAGCGTCTTACTCCGGTGGGCTAGCTGCTTAAGGTGATGTGGTGACAACTCCTGCTGGTCGTTACAGATTTCGATAGCATCGGGATCGGGATCCGGATAACGTGGCAACAGCTGTCGACGACCATTGCTGTTGACAACAACGCCAGTTTCACAGGTCCCAGTGGCCAGATTGCTACTAACTATATCTGCGACAGCCACGGGAGAGCCGTCTGCGGATTTGTTTTGCGGACTTGTGGATGCAGGTGGGGGATAATCCGGTGGAGGTGGGAATTGCAAATAACCAACACCCTTGGTAATGGCAGTAATGTCCTTTCCTTGACTCTCATGCTGCTGCTGTAACTTCTGCTGTTGCTTAAGACGCTGCAGCTGACTCTGCTGCTGCGTATAATAGTTTTGATTGGCAGGTTGATGAGAATGCGAATGCTGATATTGATGAGTCTGCGTATGCTTCAACTTTGAGTGGGTCGTTGAGTGCACGTGCAGCTTGGCTAGAGGATGGGGGTAGTGGCTGCTGTGACCGCAGCCGGCATTGGTGCTGCTGTTGTTGACCAATGTTGTAGTGCCACCGCCAGCGTTGATATTGTTCCCGCTGTTGCTTCCACCGTTGTTGTTGTTGTTGCGCCCGCTGCCAAGTCCCAGGCTCTCCATGGCACATGATGCTGTTGGCTTCTCCCCTACCTCTGTAATTAGACGAGTTTAGCAACAATTAGCGAAATATTGTAGTAGCTAATGGTAAAATAAAAAAGCGCTTGCGTGAATGCCAAAGTACTTTCCGGTCAATACTCCTTGTCGCTTATACTTTACTTATGTATCATATCGCTCATTTACATGAAGAGTGACATATCTCAAAAAATTGCGTTTCGAGGTGAACGCATTTAAAGTTTTCAAGTGTCGCCTGTGTTTTTTGAAAAGCGGCCCAACTTGTAAATAACTAGAACCAACTAGAATAAACAACTGAGCTTTATGAAACATAAAGAATCTTTTCTAGTCAACGATTGCATTGCAACTGAGATATATCGTTCTTTTGAGTTAATAAAGTCGAATCGTTGGAAATGAAAAAACGACATATACAACATAGATTGTCACATTGCGAACATTTCTGCATCATTAACTCAAAAATCGTGTTTTTCGACTTATGTCACTCTTTTAGTAAATGAGCGATATGTACTTATACTACTGATTGCAAATAACTCGAAGCATTTCTGTATTAAAATCTGAAAACAAACACAAATGCCTTTTTATTTTATAAACAAAATTGATTGAACTACTGACAAAATACAGGGTGACCAGAAAAAACGGAGACAAACTTTAATATGTCCGCAATCAAAAGTATGTTACTGGATTAAATTAAATGTTATTTTATCGTATTATCCATGCTTTTTTTTTTACTAGTGCCAACATTTTTTATCCATTGCTGTTTTTTGCTGTGGTTTCATAATGTCACGTAAACGTGGAGTTGTTTCGTCAAGAAAAAAATCAAATGTAAATTTGCTCGAGGTGCCTAGGCAGACTGTGTCCGCCATCCGCCATTTTGATGAGCTTGACCAAGAAGGCGATCGTTCGGGAAGAGGAAAAAAAAGCATCGTCAACACTTTTGCCAATCGTCAGCACTCAAAAAGGAATAATACTGTCTACTGTAAGAAATTGTAGAGTATTCTCGGAAAAGACATACACGAAATGTTAAGACAAATTATTGTGCTAAAAATTATGCACAAATAATATCAAAAAAATAATACATCTTTAGTATGGAATGTGAGCAACTAACTCTCCATATCCGTGAAATTCAAGAAACTTTTGATAAGTCTTACAAATGTGTAAGCCAGAATAGGGTAATACAGAAAGACACGATAAATAAACATGCAAAGATTCATGTCGATTCCTTTAACGAGGCAAGAATATTAGTGCATGAAAATAGGGAAATAATAAATAAAACGAACTGGTCAAAAATATCAAAATTATTGATCAAGTTACGTTCGAATTTAATAGCCGTCAAAGAAATGTATAATTTAGACATATTTATACCAACAATCCTAAATACCCCTTTCGCAATAGATCCTAGGGAAGACCAGAAATCAACAGACAAGGCAGAAATAGACTTAGCGGAAGATAAAGATTCCGAATCAAGCAAGGGAACTGATATAAAAGAAAAAAATTTAAACGATCTGAAATAGAAATATAACAGGAAGAAGAATTATATTCAAACACAAGTATAATTGACATAAAAGAAAACAAAATGACAGACCCAAGTGCCCAACGGGCATACATAAAAGACATTTCGAATGCCATTCCAGAATTTAATGGACAAAAATTACATCTTCAAAGATTTGTAACAGCTTTGAAGTTAGTAAATTTGACAAAAGGCACATTCGAAGAGATAGCTGTTGAGGTGATAAAATCAAAAATTATTGGCTCTACACTATACAAGGTCCAAAATGAAACGACAATCAATGCAATCATAAAAAAATTGCAAGATACTATAGTTGGTGAAACATCCGACGTAGTAAAAGCCAAATTGTCAAAAACCACACAGAAAGGGAAAGCTGCCGAAAAGTTCACAACAGAAATTGACAATTTACGAAGGCTCTTGGAGGCTTCGTATATTGATGAGAGCCTATCGGCCGAACATGCTGATAATTTCAGCACCAAAGAATGGTTAAAAATTGTGAACATGGAAACTCAAAACAATTCTTGAGGCAGGAAACTTCACAACCATGAATGAAGCCATCACAAAGTACTTACAATGTAGTACTGAAATGACAGGCAACCCAAATTCAATATTGTTCGCCCAAAGAGGCCGTGGTAATTACAACAACAGAAATAATTATCGCGGTAGAGGCAATAGTAGCGGTTATTATAATAATAATTATAATAATAATAATCGCAATAACGGCCAGAATTATAACTACAATCACAGTTATAGAGGAAACAATAGAGGCAATGGTAGAGGAAACAACAGAGGAAGTTATAGAGGAAATAACCACCAAAATGGAGGTTATAACCCTAACAACAACAACAACAGCAATTGGAAAAGAAACAAATGGAGAAACTGAGTAAGTAGAGAGGGAGTTATGGCTAACCGTAGGGGAGTGCAAAAAAAAAAAATTAAAAAAAGAATAGCGCACATAAAGTGGCTGCTATTTGCAAATCAAACTCCACCCCCCTGGGCAACTGCCCAAAAATTACAAGAAGAGCTTGACTTTCTTAAGTCAAGCCTTAAACAAAGAAAGCCAATAACTCCAGCTCACTCAGAAATAAAGAAAATTAAATCTGAATTTAATAAAACAACACCTCCTCCCCCAACGAAGTACCAAAAAAAAAACAAAAAGATTGCCCGAGAGACTGCCCAGGGCCATTGGAAAGCGCATCTTGTCAAGCTACATGCGCGAGGAAAACCTGAGCTCATAGGCCAGGACAACAGCAGCTGAGTCAACAAGCGTGGCCGCCTTTTACGCCTACGAAGGAACATCAGCGAGCCAACCGGGGACGACCAGCTGATGCAGCGAAGAAGGAAGACACACGGAAGACACACAGCACCAAAAATTTAAAATTATATATGTAAGAAAAATATTGTAAAATTGAGCGGAACCTTATTTGCCCAATAGCAGTATAGCCCGTAAAGCTATACGAACAAATAGGTAGAATACTCAAAAAAATTTTATATAGAATGAGTCTATTCTAACTCTTAACTCACTCAATTTTCCTTTTTAAAAAAAAAAATTTTTTATTTGAAAACATATGTACAATAATTGTATAAGTAAATTTGATGATATATATAATACACCCACAATGGGGTTAATCGATACTCCACTGATAATGTCATTAATAAAATCGAATCATCAAATATTGATTTAAAATTGACAAATAAATTGTTATTGATAATTGTTATAATTTTGTGAGCGTATATTCTTTACAAAGCATATCTCTTACACAATAAGTGTGTAACAAAGAGGGCCTTAAGCCAAGCTACGTATGACTGTATAAGAATTACATTTGAAAAAGAACCAGAATTTGAGAATAGGGTACTTTCGATAATCAGAAACAGAGCAGAGCCCCTGTTAATTTATGATTTTGAATATCAATATATACATAAGTATGGCCTAGCTTTTTCCCCACTTATTCATTGCAACATCACAGACAAAGGAATCTTGTCCGACGACAAAAAATACGACGTCATTCAAAATTATCCAGTCCCACATGATGCGGACAGCGCTAGAAGATTTGTTGCATTTTGTAACTATTACAGACGATTCATAAAAAACTTTGCCGACTATTCTCGTCACATAACAAGATTGTGTAAAAAATATGTAAAATTCGAATGGACAGCTGACTGCCAAAACGCCTTCGAACATCTAAAATCGGCACTAATGAACCCAACTCTTTTACAATACCCAGATTTCAGCAAAGAATTTTGCATTATTACAGATGCTAGTAAGCAAGCGTGTGGAGCAGTCCTAACTCAAAACAAAAACGGTGTCCAGCTTCCAGTCGCATACGCATCAAGATCATTTACAAAAGGCGAAAGAAACAAAAGTACAACAGAACAGGAACTATCAGCTATTCATTGGGCAATAACACATTTCAGGCCATATATTTATGGTAGACACTTCACTGTCAAAACAGATCACAGAGCACTTACCTACCTATTTTCAATGGTAAACCCCAGTTCCAAACTTACACGCAAGAGACTTGAATTAGAGGAATATAATTTTACAGTAGAGTATCTAAAGGGTAAAGACAATTATGTAGCCGATGCGCTATCAAGAATAACTATCACGGACTTAAAAAATATTCAAACAAATAACAAAATTCTGAAAGTCACTACCAGAAATCAAAGTAAACAGAAAAACTCCTGCGCAGGAAAAGAAAAAGAAGATTTGCATAAGCAAACTCTAAATAAAGCTTCTCAGCCCAACGTATACGAAGTCATTGTAAATGATGAGGATTGAAAAGTAGTGACCTTGCGAAAAACAGATTCTCTATGCTTACTAAAACATGGAAAAAAAGTTATGGCAAGAATTGACATTAGCGATATGTACACCAATGAAATTCTTGACTTAGGTCAGTTCTTTCAAAAGCTTGAAAAAGAAGCCGGTATAATATCAGCCAACTCAAAGTGGCACCGAGCGAAAAGATCGTTGACACCGTCTCAATAGAATCTTTTAAAATAATGGGCAATAAAGTATTACAATCTCTAAGAGTAGCGCTACTCAAGCCGGTGACCCTATTATCAAATAATGAAAAAGAGAAAGAAGCAGTACTGTTTACATTTCATGACGATCCAGTACAAGGAGGTCATACAGGAATAGCTAAACCATTAGATAAAATAAAAAGGCATTATTATTGGAAAAACATGAGACGAGATATACCAAAGTATATAAGAAAATGCCCCAAGTGTCAAAAACGACAGGGTAATTGTGGATACGATCATTCCACTACCCAAATCTGAACAAGGAAATGAATATGCAGCAACCTTAATCTGCGATTTAACAAAATACCTTATAGCAATACCAATTAAAAACAAAAGTGCAAAAACAGTAGCAAAAGGTATATTTGAAGATTTTATTCTAAAGTACGGTCCAATGAAGACGTTCATTACGGACATGGGAACAGAATATAAAAATTCAATAATTGAAGATTTATGCAAAAATCTGAATATCAAAAATATAACTTGTACCGCACATTATCACCAGACTGTGGGTACCGTGGAGCGAAACCACAGAACACTTAACGAGTTCATCCGTTCATACATATCAGTCGACAAAACAGATTGGGATATATGGCTACAATACTTCGTATATTGCTTTAACACAACACCCTCTATGGCACATGACTATTGTCCATATGAGTTAGTGTTTGGTAAAACTTCAAATTTGCCAAAACAATTTAATAGTATAGATAAGATAAAACCCCTATATAATTTAGAAGACTATGCTAAAGAATCTAAATTCAGACTAGAGCAAGCATATAAGAGAGCTAGATTAATGTTAGAAGCAAATAAGCCAAAACAAAAAATTTACTATGACAAAAATACTTTAAATTTTGATTTAAAAATAGATCAGGTTTTATTAAAAAATGAAACAGGACATAATCTAGATTTTAAATATACTGGACCCTATAAGGTAGAAAGTATAGAAGAAAATGACAATATAATAATTTCAAATAAGAAAAATAAGAAACAAACAGTACATAAAGATAGGTTAAAATTTTTTATTTCATAATTACTTTACTTCTCTTATAAATATTTCAAGTATGGCCATACATAGAATAAGAACCATAATTGAAATAAACAATATACATATATACAAAAAAAAAAACATTTAATTATATCAATATTTTTTGATTCGAAAAAATAAATAAAAATAAAAAAATAATAATAATGTATATACAAAAAAAAATGTTATTCTTAATTATTATATACATATATCATTAAACAAACACAAAATAAAAAATTTATTCTACAAGTAACTATAGTAATAAAATAACTTCATATAATTACGTTATTTTTCTAAAGAAGGGAGATGTAGTATGTTCACATATCGAATGCTCCCTGTACTCAGTGGTATGCATAAATATTATTACAAATACATTGTGGCACTTGGCCACAACATTCATATATGGGCTAATCCGAAACTTTTTAAACCAAGGGCAAAAATCGAAAGTTGTGAAAAAACTACATGTTTTTTTAATAATATTTGTGTTTTGTTGAAATAGAATACATTTTTAGGCTTCAAATTACAAAATCAAAAAGGTTTTACGGTGGTTTGGTTGTTAATGGCCGAGCCTAATCAATTAATTCCTCTTTTTGCCTCTTAATTTCAATAAATCTTGTAAAAAAAAGGGTATTTTCCATGGCCAAAAAAGTGGGCGAAACGATCGTCTGAGTGTTTAGCACTTAGCTCATCTTAAAGTTTGTTTCATTTTCTTTTATTTAAAATAAAAACTATATTGGAAAGATATTTAATATATATTCATAATTTGATCAAAAGTATGTGTGTAAAAAGTGTAACGTCCGCAACAGACAAAAACTATGATTTTTAATTAACGAGACTACTTATCTTTATTTTTGATGCTGGATTAATATGGTCATATATTCCACTTAATTTTGTATATTTGGATATTTTTTGTTTAATATGCAAAATTCGCTAATATACGTATAGGTATGTGCAAATGTACGTTAACCTCAAATCGACTTCCATTCTTTGTAACGGCCGCAACGGAACTTTCAGCAAGCCTATTTTTTTTTCAAAAACAGTAAGGCTTTTATCTTAAAATAGGCTTAAGAGTACTCCCAATGAAATGCATTTTCCAGAAAATTTTATTAAAATTCACTAATCTGAACGGGAGCTGTATCAGTTTAAAGATGAAAATATGCGTGCAAATGTAACGTCCGCAACTCAGGATTAGCCCATATACAAATCCAAGTCCCAAGCATTTTCGGTAATATGACCGCTCTTGAATGCAATGGGACTGGACAGTGCTGAGTCGGCATATTTGACATGCGCGACGGCTCTGTCACCATGTGAACATAATACCTCCTCTCTGCCGCGGCGACTCTTCGCCAGCCCTTACATATATATATAAACATTTATACATAAGCTGACCGCTCCTCTGCCGGCGTCACTGACAGCGCAGCTACGCGGTCTTTAGCTGTATGATTCGATTGTTAGAGAACTAAGATTCATTGAATAAATGCACTTAAAAGATATCAGTCATGCTTTCTGTCTTGTTTGAAACATTAAATAATTACATTACAAAAACGGGTGAAGCGAAATCTGAAGGACTCCATGTGGAAAATTGCCTATGAGACCGGAATGAAATGTGATTCTGTTCGGTAAATGGCGAAGAAACACCTTGGACTCAAGCCGTACAAGCTCCAAAAAGTTCAGATCCTCACGGATGAATACAAGTGCGTGCGACTGCAAAGATGCCGCCAGAGGCTTTGGGTGCGTCGACCATCGTCAAACATCTCCGAAATCCGTCATGGTCTGAGACGACATTTGCGTCAGCGGCAAGACAGCCCTGGATTTCGTGGATCAAGGGGTTAAAGTCAACCAAGAAGTCTACTGCCGCAACATTCGCAGCGCCGCACACTGGGGTGAGAGACCCCAAAAGTGACGATTAATTCAACCGTCCAAAAATTGGACCATGTTATAATTTTTTATTTTGTATTTGATCAATAAAAGTACAAATCATTAAATTTTGGATATTCCGTAGAGTATTTTTTTTTTTTAATTATTTTATTTCAGTAAATTTTCCTAATATTCGGGTTTTTCACAACAAAAATTGGAATTCCATTATTTTTAACGCTGAAATTTTCCCTAATCTATTATATATCCATGTAGACTATATCCATGAAGAATAATAAGAGTCGGTGGACTATATAATATATCTGCTATAGAAACAACATTCTTAAAATGCATGAAAATCTTTTTTCTTTGAAATAAAAACAGGATCATATATACAGTCGAACTTCCCTAACTCGAATCACCATTATCCAAGAAAAAAGTTCGAGTTAGGGAGACTTCGAGTTAGGGAATTTTTTTTTTTAAGTCTTTTAAAAGAAACTACAATTTTATTCATTCATAAAAAATTTTAAATTGCTAACTTTTCTTGTTATTTAAAAAAAAAAAACAGATTCCAGTTTGTTTAGGACCTGTCGATAGACTCAAAAATTGGGTTTTTCGTTCTTTTGCTGTATTTAGAAGAACTTCCCGATTCAAATGACATCATAAATAATTTTGTAGCTTGTAAAACAGTTTTTACTAAAATTTCATATTTTTCAGCCACTTAAATTTTTTTGGTCCACTTTTTATTCCTTAACTAATAAGTTTGAATATTTCTTTAAGCGATAAACATTTTAATACACCTGTGTGTGCCATGGTAAATAATCTTGCACTGATGCGCTGACAAAGAAGAACATTACGAGCATCTTTTATATAGCAATTTTACAAGCCTAAATAATTGTTGATGCAATATTCTATCATATGACATCACCATATGTTAATGTACATCAATATTACATATCCAAACGAGCCGGTAACAAAATCACAAAACAGAAATGAAAAAAAAATTCAAAATTTATTGGGGATTTTCCCGAAAAATTCGACTTACAGAAGTACGGGCCAATATTTTTGTTCGAGCTACGGAGAAATTCGAGTTAGGGAAGTAGAATTGTATGAAATTTGCTTAGTAAACGCTATTGCCACTCGATTTTGTTCGAGTTAGAGAAAATTCGAGTTAGAGAAGTTCGAGTTAGGGAAGTTCGACTGTAATTCAAATTTTATTAATAAAAACAAAAGATTATAAATAAAGAAAAATTTAAATAATATATATATTAATCCGACTCGATATCATTTTCGCTTTCTTCACTTTGGTTGTCGCTTTTATTTATTTTTTAAAGCTTTTAAAAGGGACAACGTTTTTTTTTCGGCAACTTCGACGTGAAACACAATTAAAAGCGTAGTATTTATTACAATCTTTAGAAACACATATAATGACTCGGATCTAGAGATGGGCACGGGCCTCCTTCTCAAGGCCCGGCCCGGCCCGGGCCCGAAATTAATCTTTCAGGCCCGGTCCAGACCCGGCCCGGTCAAATTTTCAGGAGGCCCGGCCCGGCCCGAGCCCGTTCCGATATTACTATATAAAAAGTTTTTCTTTTAAATTATTATTTCTTTATTTTTTTTTTGGATACTAATTTTATTTTTGAGCCATTTTTGCAAGCAGAGCCTTAAACTTTTTCTTTGCTCTTTTTTCTGCGTACCATAAGAAATTTCGTTACAGAAATTTTGTCATCAAGCGATTTGAAAAGTATGTGTTAAATCGTGACTTTTCGGGCCTACCGGGCTTCGGGCTTTACTTAGGCCCGGGCCCGCACGAAAAAAAGCCCGTTTCCGATATTCATGCACGAAGCCCGTTGATTTTTTGAAGAGGCCCGCTGGACACGAAGCCCAGCCCAACCCGTGCCCATCTCTACTCGGATCACCATAAGACGTTCACTGTTAATAAGAGTACACTAGTACATACGCTTTACTTCGCTTGTCATTTCTCCGTAAGCTAACAGCTTACAGCTGACCGAAACAGCTGACCAACATATGACACTCAAAAATATAAAAACAACTGTTTTGTGATTTGCCGCGCAGCTTTGAATTCAAATAACTCTCTTGGGGCAAAACGGGGCGCAAAACCCCTTGATGTACACTTAGGTAGATATGTTACACATTTAATAAAGAAAAAATGGTTACGTTTGGTTACGTTTGAAGCAACTTTTGCTTATCTAAAGATAAAAAAAACGTATATTTTCACAGGTACTTTTTATTTTCATTTTTTTTCCCTGTTTACTAAAAATTGTCGATTCAAAAAAATTTAAGAAATTTCTTAAGGATTTAAATTTATTATTTCCATTTTCAAAAATTCATTTTTGTATTTTTTTTACGTGAAATTCGTCATCAAAAGTGACAAAAAAATATAAATTTTTCGTATTTCGAAAAACGAAAACACAAAGTTTCAAGTTTGGCGTCACACAACAAGGTTTCTATTAGACATAGGGCCATAATTTTTTCACTCTCTAATGCAGGATTTTGTCTACTTTCACCACATATTGATTTGATTCCGCAACTCCAAAATTTGTGTTTTGAATTAATCGTCACTTTTGGGGTGTTTCACCCCAGTGTGCGCCGTGGTAACTCCGTGGACTCAATAGCACTTCGGCGATGCGGACTGGACTTTCAATAGGATTCCGCGCCGGCCCACAAGGCGAAAATTATGCAAGAGTGGTGCAAAACTCACTTTCCGGACTTTATCTCGTTTGCTGAGTGGCCGCCCTACTCGCCGGATCTGAACCCGATGGACTACAGCGTGTGGTCGATTTTGGAGGCCAGGGCCTGTGCTAAGCCTCACAGAGGCACTGAAGTAATCGCTGAGCCTGAAGTGGGACCGATTGTCGCCCGAGGACCTTCGGCCCATCGCCAAACATTTTAAATCACATTTGACCCTGTGCATTGTACCTGGACGAGTCCATTGTTTTACTAAATTTCTTTCGATTAGTAAAATTATAACCTCTTTACGAGGTAAAAGTCTAATGACGAAAACACTTTCATACCCAAAATTTTGTGACGAATAACATTAAGTTTTACACATTAATTATTTTAAAATACAATTTTTGACACATATCTTCCAAACCCATCGGCAAAAATGTACGCTCATATATGAAAAAAAACGCGAAATTTTACAAACTACAATATATTGAAATTTAAAATTAATCATTAGGGGCGTTTTCTCAAAAACCGCCAAAATGTGGGAAAAAATACCTTTTCCACCTGTAGCTGTTTACCTATGTTCTTAAAACTTTGAAGGTATGCCTAAGAGCATTTCAAAATACCTTTTCAACAATATATTGATCATATCTGTAGCTTCTTTGAAGCTTTGAAGCTATACTTTCGAGATTGGATTTCGCTTATAGCGATAGACATCCAATCTATATAATCGAACAGGAACTAAATGTTCTAAGATAGGGCAATTTGTCTGTCCTTGAATACTACAAATTGGTCAATAAAAAATGTACCCTTTTGATAAGCAAAACTATCATGACGTATGGCGATAAAGTCAGCATTATCACTGACATTAATAAGAAAAACATGGACAATGCTTTACGAATCTTAATCAAAGGTTTTAACGGTTCTTTGTCAGACATATTGTTTTCTCTTAAACCAGACAATTTGCCGAATGCCTTGGCAAAAGCGCAGGAACTCGAAGCGAACTACCAAAGAGCTAATTTGGCATATCATTATTTTGTCAATGTCCAACAACATAACAATTCAAACTCAGGGCATACAAATCAGCAAAAGAAAGCTGATAACACAAATCAATTCAAAAAATTTGATAATCGCTTACGGTTCAATCAAGCTCTATGGAACCCAAATTTTGTGCAAAGCAACAATACTGCTCAACCTCCACAGGAGCCCATGGATGTCGACAGGTCCATCCAATTGCAAAATAAACCTTACCCATATCCTCAAAAACAGGATTTGGGAGAACAAAAGAAGCGGGAAGCTGCACCTCCTTCGGTTCAGCCACCCAACAAGGTAATGCGTATCAACAATATTCAAGAATATAATTTTTTAGAGGAAGAGGGGGAGAGCTCCCTTTCGTCTACAGAATAGACAGGAAAATTAATAAAAAATTAAAAACACTAATTGACACTGGTGTAGAGGTTTACGCCGATCGTGTTAGCTTCGGCGGCGGCGTAGTGGCCAAAAATAGCCGGCGGAGAGTTCCGGCTGCGGCGGCTGCTGCTGCGCCGTCAAGTTTGTCGGCGGCGGCGGCGCACAGTGGGGCCATTCCTGATTTTACTTTGCGAAAATCATAACTCTTGAACCAAAAGAGATAATCGAATAATTTAAATGGCATATAATAGATAACTCTTTAAGCTATGAAATAAATGTTTAAAAAAAGTGCCACGCCCCCAAAATACTTACTTAGGTTCTATCAAAGATGAAATTTGTGAAAAAATAAAATTTTATGGCACCTAAAAATAAATTATTTTTTTTTCACAAATTTCACAAATTTCATCTTTGATAGAACCTAAGTATTTTGGGGGCGTGGCACTTTTCTTAAGCATTTATTTCATAGCTTGAAGAGTTATCTATTATATGCCATTTAAATTATTCGATTATCTCTTTTGGTTCAAGAGTTATGATTTTTGCAAAGTAAAATCAGGAATGGCCCCACTGTGCGGCGTTTTAGTAAAAAAAAAAAAAAATTATTTTCTTTTAAAATTAAAAAAAATAGCACTTTAAAGGTTTTCTTAGTATTTAATTAAAAAGAAATGTTTGTTTAAGTGACCTTTCTAATTTTTAGAAGTAGGTTTTAGCTAACTTGATCAGCTTCACAGCTATTTTCCACTTTTGAGGCTTAGAATTCACAACTGGCTCTGGTTTCTCAAAGGTGACATTAGGTCGCTGGTCAAGTCAGCACAACGGTACTGATGATAGAGATTGGCATTCGGCACTACGCAAAACAGTGGCAAGACTGCGCACAATTGATCTTGACGGCGACAAAAATCAAAAGCAGCAAACAGTTAAAAGCAAAAAACGAAAAACGGCGACTGTTCTTGCTGTTTAATTTTTGAAGCTGTTTGATTTGTGCTGCTGTTTCGACTGCGACTTCTGAAATTTTCGGAAGCAGAAGCAAAAGCACATGAAATGAAACTTACTGCAGTTTTTAAAACACTGGTGTCAACCCGTAGCCTAGTTCGAAAATGTTGGTGAAATCGCTAAACTCTCTTTCGCTGCTATTTCCGTGACACCCCTGTATAAGTCGAAAGTGGCAACAATAACAACAAAACCCAAATACATAAGAGGGCGAACACTAAGCAGACGAGACGACTGAATCAAACCAAAACCAGCCTGTGCGATGACCAGAACCGGCATTGCCTGAGCCCAAAGGCCCAGGCAGTCCGCCCCTTGCACCAACGCGGGAAGCGAATGAGCGACGTGGGACTGGAAGAGGCTGCTCCTGTTGAGCAAAGGGACGCACCCAGCCTGCAAAAGGCTTTAGAGGTGTACCCCAACGAGATCAGTAGTTCGTTCGAGTCGTTTGAGTCGTTCAATAGTTCGTTCGAGTCTTTTTATAGTTTGTTCGAGTCCCATTCTCGTTCAATAGTTCGTTCGAGTTAGTGATGTAAAAAAACATCGATGCATCGAGCATCGATGTTTTTTGGCGATGTTTTCCGATGTTTTTGTAGATGTCGATTTATCGATGTTGCATGGCGATGCATCGATGTTTTGCAAAACATCGGCTTAATTTCACAATTTTGCGTATTTATCGTCAGTTGTAAGTAAAAGTAAAGTAAATTTATGAAAATTGGTCAACAGGACTATAGCTACCAGAAGGCCTTTGTCTATTCGAATATTAAGTTCGCTTCAAAAAGCCTTCTTGTAGTTTGGATTTATTGTTACTACAAAAACATTAATTTCAGAATAACAACAAAGACGAGCTTTTGTTGGAAGCATTTCAGCAAAATAGATTCAAACAGATCGAAATGCAACATTTGTGGCAAAGCAATTAAAACTGCGGGAAATACAACAAACATGAAGGATCACCTACGCAATGTCCATAAAATTAACAAGGAAAATGTTGTAGAAGTACCTCAGCAAATACCCGATGAAACACCATCGTGTAGTAGTGTGGCGCCACGACAAGCTTCTGTGATTGAAAGTTTTAAAAATATATCGGATTACAGAACAGATGGTCAGAAAACCAAAAAAATTAACGAAGCTATAGTATATATGATAGCAAAAGACGTGCAGCCATTTTCTATTGTTGAAGATCCAGGCTTTATTAATTTGATGAACACAGAAATACCATCGAGGTTCAAATTAACGAAATGGGTAGATGAAAAGTACTCAGAAATGAAAGAAGTTTGGAAATCACGGCTTAATGACAAGACGTTAACCTTGACAATGTATGTATGAAGCGATAGAATGTCAATGCGCAGCTTCTTGGGCATTACAGCTCATTTTCTGTGGGAGCAAGAAATGTCTTCATTGACAATTGGAGCTTTGGAGCTAAGCGAGCGTCACACAGGAACATATTTAAGCGAAATGCTGGAAAGTTGTTGTTCAGATTGACGCATCGAAAATCACCGTGTTACAGCCGTTGACACTGACAGTGGAGCAAATATTGTCAAAGCCGTTGAGATAGCATTCGGGCGTCAGAAACACCTAAAGTGCTTTGCGCACACTCTTAATCTAATTGCACGATCAGCCATCCAAAGCGAGTCCGTTAATAATTGCATAACCAAAGTAAAAACAATTGCTACCTTTTTCAAGCAGAGTTGCGAGCCAGCGACCACTTAAGAAAAGCAACCGACCTAGTGTTGATTCAAGATGTTGCAACAAGGTGGAATAGCACATATTATATGATCGAGCGTTTTTTGGAGGTCAAATCACATGTTAACGAAGTTTTGTTAAACATACGCAACGACTTGACAATGCTCAGTGGAAAAGAACTGGAGCTGCTGAAGACCATAATTACAATGCTGCGCCCCCTCGAGGAAGCAACGAAAGTAATAAGTGGGGACAAGTATTGCACGGCCAGTATGGTCATTCCAATTGTTAATATTCTGAAGCAGAAACTGCAAAGCTTAAATGGAAATACACCTGAGGCAAATGATGTGAAGGAATTCCTGCTTCTCGAAATTGATAGGCGAATGGGACCAATGGAGCAGGTATATTTCAAATATCATTAAGTTTTAATTTCTTTAAATATATATATTGTAATGCATTGTTTTAGGTGTCGATTCTGGCAATGGCCACAATGCTTGATCCAAGATTCAAGAAATTTCATTTTAAAGATCCTGTGGCATGTGCTAATGCAATTATTAAAGTAAAAGCACTGATTAAGCCAAGTGACAACGACATTGAAAATCTACCGCCCACGTCCGATACTTCAACTAATCCAAATTCGTTTTGGGACCACCATTACCAGCTGGCGCAGTCTCATAATCCGAATGTGGATATTGATGTAGAGATGAGTTCATATCTGCGAATGCCATTAACACCGTTTGAAGGTAATCCCCTAAATGTTTGGGATGGTATGAAAAGTACGTATCCTAATTTGCATCAACTAGCGCTGCAATTTTTGCCGGTAGTTGGATCTTCGGTTTCCTCTGAACGTGTTTTTTCAGCGGCTGCAAATGTATTAACGCAAAAAAGAAATCGACTAACCCCAGATCGACTTAGTCGCATTTTATTTTTACAAAGTATAGATAAAAAATACTTTTTTAAATAATCTACTTTTTGATTGGAAGCATGGAAGCATGCTTTGTCCTTGTAATGTAAAATTGATGAATTCTTTTTAAGTGAATAACTGCTTTGGAACATATAAGACTGCTATGAAAGCATAAGTTGTTATGTTGACTAATATTTCTTAAGTCATAAGTTGTTATGTTGATTAATACTTCTTAAGTTAAAGACTGCTATGAAAGCATAATTTGTTACGTTGATAAATACTTTTTAAGTTAAAGACTGCTACGGAAGCATAAGTTATTATTTGTTTTGTTACTTTTTAAGTTAAAAATTGCTATGAAACTAAAAAGACTGCTATGAAAGCACATGTTTTTAAGAATAAATCACCTTTATTCAGCTAAAAAAATTTTTTTTTTCTTTTAAAAAAAAAAAAAATTTAACTTTTTAACCATGGGACATACATCGATGCATCGATGTTTCGACCCGATGTATCAACCAACATCGATGTTTCATTTTGAAAACATAGATGCACATCGACATCGATGTTTTTACTAAAATTTACATCACTAGTTCGAGTCCGAATATAGTTCGATTACCATGAAATTCGATCTAATGGTCATCGCTTTTCTGTGTGAATTTTATTCGACAACCGCGAAAATTTCGAAACGTCCATATAAAATGTCAAAAAAGGAAGCGAGTTGATGTGTGGAATCATTTTAATGAAAAAGAAAAGCATGGAATATGCGTCTATTGTAAAGATAAAATAAGCATAGCCGGGGAATCCCACAACAATTTGATATGGCAAATGAAAGTCAAATACCCCACAGTGACCATGGACCGTCAGGCGCCTACGGCGCAGACTATGTCTAGTCCATCAGCCGCACACGAGTCAACTGACCAGTTGCCGTCCACTTCATCACCGTCTGGTAGGTGTAATTGATGATAATTAAGTTAATCGTTCTTGTAATTCTTTCTCAAATTTTGTAGCAGAACGGCCATCAGCTTCAGGACAATTAATGTCAATCGCAGGTCAGCAGATCACAACCAATTATATTGAGCGCCCACCAGCCAATTGGAAGATCGCCCAAATCGACCGGCAGGTCTTAAAAATGGTGGCAAAAAGCAATCATGCTCTGCGTGGAGGAGCCATCCTTTCGCGAGCTAATCGAATTGGTTAGCAGGTGCCCTGGGTATAAGCTCCCGACTCGCACTTCGCTCTCGAGCGTACTTACGCCATCAGTTTATGAAGAGCTTAAGGTTAAAGTTTTTGCAGAGCTAAAGGCAGCAAGTGCCGTATGCGTTACCACTGATGCTTGGACGTCACTGTGCAACCAAAAATATGTGGCAGTAGCAGCACATTTTGTTGATACAGAAAAATGCACATTACGCGCCCACACGCTAACTTGCACTGAATATAGCGAGCGCCACACAAAAGAAGATCTGGCAAATTTTCTAAGGCAAGTTTTTGTTACGTGGGAGATCACAAACAAAATCGCAGCTGTGGTGTCGGATAATGGGGCAAACATCGTCGGTGCCGTTAAATTAGGACAGTGGCGATCTGTACCATGTTTTGCACATTCGCTTAACCTTGTCGTGCAGAAAGGATTGGAGACGATAGTCGAGTTGCGGATGAAGTGCAAAGCTATTGTTGAATATTTCCATCGCAGCGCACACGCTCAGGCTAAGCTCAAAGAAGCGCAAAAGCAACTTAACAAGAGCAAGAGCTTAAGCTTAAAAACGATGTTGTCACCAGGTAGAACTCCACGTTTGAAATGCTTCAGCGTCTTGCCAAAAATAAAGATGCGTTAGCAATGGCTTTGCCGTATCTAAAGCCTGAGCTGTGTCTTCGCCAAACTGATTGGATATTATTGGAAAAGGAGTTACCAATTCTGCAGCCCTTTTACGAAGTGACTGTAGAGGTGTCTTCGGAGAAGAATGTAACCCTTTCAACGGTAATATTTTTAAATTCATTGCTATAACTGTCTTGTCATTAAATTTTAATTTTTTATTCTATATTTATTTTTATTTAAAATTCTTAATTCAAATATAATTTGCAGGTGCTTTTAATAACAAAGATTATGCAATCGCTAATGTCCAAATCATTTACTGATTTTGTGGAATTGGGGCTTGCAACGCTTATTAAAAGCGAAATGATGATGCTGTTTGGCGATATTAAAAAGAACTTTCTTTACGCCGAAAGTACCATTTTGGATCGCCGCTTCAAGTCTCGTGTATTTAAAATCGATGATAATTTCAAGGACGCTGTGCAGAATCTAAAATTAAGGCTGCAATCAGAACTATAAAAAGACTCGAACGAACTATTGAACGATAATGGGACTTGTATCACCGGTTGAGCTAAGCAACTGAACTACTGAACTGATTGACCGAAAAGTTCGTTCACCAAAATTTGAGCTAATGAAATAAATCCGTCAAACAAGAATGAGAAACTACCGGGCACGACAACAGAAGACGAAAAAAAAGAAGAGGAAAGAGGATTAAACTCTTCCAACAAATAAGACTAGCACTGGACCTAATCAAAACATCGACAACGCCCCAGGAGAAGGATGAACACCTAAAAAACCTAGAAATCATTGAAAAACAACTTCGCACTGGTGCGAAGCAACGCAATAAGGGCTGCAAATCTGCCAATGCCTAAATTGCCTTTATAAATAAACTCTAGCTCAAGCGGATGTGCGAAAGCGCTACTTGAAAAACACTAAAGCCTGTTAGGCTTTGTACTAATGCATACGGTTGGACAAGTAATTGTATAAATAAAAATTGTTAGCCAACCGTGTGCCCTAATTAACACAACTCTCTTCCTTTTCCTTTGAAACTTACAAACATTGAACAGTTTGAAAATTACAGAAGTTTGAAATTAAAGTAAATTAAAAAAAAAAAATTTGTTTTTTTTTTGTGGCTATTCAAAAAAAGGCCATTGATAGATTTTCCGATCTTAATTTCAATTTGGTCTCAGAAAAAGACAATATCAATTTTCCTGAAAATTCAAAAGCTTTTCCAACATGGGTTGGTTTGGCAGTGACGAAAATCAAACAAAAGACAATACGGCCAACGTGGTCAATAATGTCAAAATCGTAGATCACACTGAAGATATACAATCTTTGTGGATCTTATTGCTCATCCTAATAATCGTATCAGTTTGTCAATTTTTATTGACCATTTACGTAAAACACAACAAAGTAATTAAAAAACGTTATATGAGCAGAGTCAACATTCTAAATAGAATACAAAAAAAAAAAATTTTTTTACGGAAATAGAACAGATAATTCTTAATATTGATCAAATTCAAGAATCAAAAATGGACACCCTAAACACTATCATCAAAGTCTATGAATTAGAACCAAGCTTTGCAGAAAGAGCTTGCCAGATTATTTTCACAAGCCCGATAGAAATCGCATATTTTGAAACAAGAAACCGCATTCACCGTTATTCTATCGCACGCATAGATAGAAGGCAATAGTATTAATGACAATACCAAGAATAACAATAACAACCATATTGAAAATAGATTTAAATATAATACATAAAGTATTATTCCAGACCAGCCAATTGCAAATTAAACACTTAGTTGTTTCAGTTCTAATTATCTTTTATTTAACCGACTGCACGCACTAGTGTTGGGACCGATTTTAATAAAATCGATTTTAAATCGATTAAAATCGATTTTTTCGTTGGTGGAGTAAAAATCGATTTTGTTATTTTAAAAATCGATTTTTTTTAAAAGGACCAGTGGTGTGAAATGCTGTAAAGGCGCGAATGTTTGAGTACACAAAAAGTACTAAAGAATCGCTGTTTTTCTATCTCTACTTTTGGCACATTTTGGCTGCAGGCGTGCTATACAAAATGCGTACGGCAGAAATTCTATCGAGATAAAGAAACGCGATCAGGCTCTAATAACAATGATTGTTAAGGACATGGAGCCATTCCAAATTGTTGAGCGTGAGGGATTTCGAATGTATTTTCATACATTGCAACACGCTCTTAAATAATATGTATTTTGAAATGAAAGTTAAACTGAAATCTGAATTTATTTTAATTTTGTTATTATTTCCCTTTTTTATTATTAATAAACAGTTAAATATCATAACAAAAACTTGTGATAAATAATATAAATACAAAAAAAACAAACCACATAAAGTCATAAAAAAAATTAAGCTTACATTTTTTTTTTCAAATAAAAAAAATCGATTTTAAATCGATTTTTTCTTCTTAAAAAATCGAATTGAATCGATTTTTAAAAAAATCGTAAAGTCCCAACTCTAACTGATTCAAATCGTGTGCTCGCAGCAGCTGCCAACCTGGCATTCGGCATGCGTCGGCTAGTGTCTGTGTAAGCAACCGATAACGATTCGATAAACGTGCCCATCACTGATATATAGATGGTTTTCTATAAACATATATATATATAAGTATATCTATTTTGAAATAGACTATCAATATTTAATAAAAACAACACAATTTTCCAACTCTGAAGGCATTTTTTTCTCTTGTCAATCGCTGATATCTTTTTAGTATTTATTATTATAAAAAACCTCTTTACGAGGTAAAAGTCTAGTGACGAAAACATTTTCATGCCCCAAAATTTCTGATATCCAACTTCGTGACGAATTATTAGTTTTACATAAATATAAATTATTACAAAAAAAATATTTGTCATGGATGGAGTATCGATTGAAATCATGAAGTGCAAAGTGGCGAAGACAATTCAAAGATGTTGAGGTATGTTTTCAAATATATCTGATATACAGTTTATCTGTACCAGCTCATACATATAACCATAAATGTAAAGAAAGAGCTAAATTTTATTTTTTCTTACTTTGCATCAGATTGATTATATGATTTATTAAAGAAAAAATGAGAATCCTCTTTAAAATTGGAATTTTTACTCTAGATACTAATATTATATGTAATTTTTTTTTATTTAGATTTTACGATTTGTCCTGTCCGACTTACAGTAATTCAAATGGCATTTACATTATTCAAGTTGTCGACCTGGAACCCTTCGAAGTGCTTTGCAATTCCGATCTGGCAGGCCCTGATTGGACTGTGATTGCATCGCGGAGTAATCACTGCGGACGGCAGTCCGCGCTAGTGACGAAAGCAGCACGAAGTGTGCGAAAGCGACTAGCATATATACACAGGAAGAATGGAAAATTTGCTATGACTGCCCGATCAGGTCGAGCTATATACCGATCGAAAGGTATCAATTAAACTTACAAATGTGCATACTAAGACTTTTGAAAACTCACCTGGTTCGTGAGATAAACAGGTGTAAGTGGGAGGGGCAAAATTTAAATGATTGGAGCTAATGGGGCCGTTGGAGCCTTTTTGATTTTTTTTTTTAACTATGCAAAAATGTTGTTTAAAATAATTTATGTGTAAAACTTAATTTTATTCGTCACAAAATTGGATATCAGAAATTTTGGGGCATGAAAATGTTTTCGTCACTAGACTTTTACCTCGTAAAGAGGTTTTTTTATGGGATATCAGAAATTTTTGAATAGGACATCAGAAATTTTGAAATTGCAATATTTTGTGACAGTATAGCTTTGTCAATTCTGATTATTGTTTGTACAAGCTATAACAAATTGTCTGGCAACACTGGTCCCCTTTACAAACAAACATGCCCAGCGCAAAAGCTATCAGCATTCTCAAACTCTGGCTGCAATGACACTTTGTTGCTGCTGTCCTATTCCAATTCTAAGTAAAATGTATATGTTCAGTTTACAGGTAATATCGACTAATATTCGACTAAAGCATTAAAAGTTATCCCTAAATATACCGATCTTGTTGTAATCGCAATTATAATATGTTTTATCTGACGCAAAAAGAATGATGATGGATTATGCATGATGCATGATGGATGATGCATGATGCATGATGCATGATGCATGATGGATGATGCATGATGCATGAAGCATGATGGATGATGCATGATGCATGATGGATGATGCATGATGGATGATGCATGATGGATGATGCATGATGCATGATGGATGATGCATGATGAATGATGCATGATGGATGATGCATGATGCATGATGCATGATGCATGATGGATGATGCATGATGCATGATGATGGATGATGGATGATGCATGATGCATGATGCATGATGCATGATGCATGATGCATGATGCATGATGCATGATGGATGATGCATGATGCATGATGGATGATGCATGATGCATGATGCATGATGGATGATGCATGATGCATGATGCATGATGGATGATGCATGATGCATGATGCATCAGCATTCTCAAACTCTGGCTGCAATGACACTTTGTTGCTGCTGACCTATTCCAATTCTAAGTAAAATGTATATGTTCAGTTTACAGGTAATATCGACTAATATTCGACTAAAGCATTAAAAGTTATCCCTAAATACATATATACCGATCTTGTTGTAATCGCAATTATAATATGTTTTATCTGACGCAAAAAGAATTCACTACTTGCAAGCAGTATACTTCCGCAGCAAGCAAGCGGTGTACATACTGCATATGTACAAGCAGTAGTGTAAAGGAAAACGGTATATTCAGTTAATAGGTAATATCTTGCCCAAACGAATTTTGACAGATATGCGTTGTATGTCAAAAAACGCGGAATGGAATTGTCTTCAACATATACCACATTTAAAAGTGGTTTGAAACACAGATTTTTCTTAAATCGCCAAAATATGAGAAAAAATACCTTTTTTTACCTGTAGCTTTTTACCTGTGTTCCTCAGCAAAAAAGTTTACAGCTATACTTAAACTGCCTTCGAACTACCTTTTCAACAATATATAGATAACATCTGTAGCTTCTGTCGTTTGGATGCTATGAGGGTTTAAATTTTAGCGGTTTTTAGCGATTTCCCGCTAAACTAACGATTTTTCGAAAAAGTCGTAGAACAAACGTCTCTACATTTTTGAGCGGGAACAAGTCCTCATTCAAGCTTTTAAGCTAAATCAACAATTTGATCCAAACAAACAAACAAACAAACAGACTGACTTTTCATCTCATTTTCGGAAGGCGGCTAAAAATTTCAAAATGATTCAAAATTGAACCAGTTATCGGATTTCGATGATCGAGGTGTCATTCGACGCGTATTTTTGATTAGAATATTAAAAAATTTAAAAACAATTCAAAAAGGCTCCAACGGCCCCATTAGCTCCAATAATTTAAATTTTTCCCCTCCTACTTACACCTGTTTATCTCACGAATCAGGTGAGTTTCCAAAAGTCTTAGTATGCACATTTGTAAGTTAAATTGATACCTTTCGATCGGTATATAACTCGACCTGATCGGACAGTCATAGCAAATTTTCCATTCTTCCTGTGTATATATGCTAGTCGCCTTCGCACCCTTCGTGCTGCTTTCGTCACTAGCGCGGACTGCCGTCCGCAGTGATTATAATAAATTATCAATACTCATACAAAGTATGAGTTGAAATGTTTTTGTTCTCATTGATGACATAACAATAAAAAAATATTATAAATGAGAATATTTACATTATTCTTAGTAAGTAGGAGAACTAACTTCATTGACGGAAATTATCACCCTTTAAATCAAAATAACATAAGTATAAATTATTAAAAAAAACAGTTTGGCACTCGGCGCATTGCGCATTCATTGGAATACCAAATTTTTTTTAAATACTATAATTTATGTGTTATGTGTTCGTCACAAAATTGGATATCAGAAATTTTGGGGCATGGAAATGTTTTCGTCACTAGACTTTTATCTCGTAAAGAGGTTTTTTTAGATATATTTTATTACTGCAGTGCCATTCACTTATCAGGTGCGTAGTAACAGAAACTCGAAAAAAGATTATAATTTTTATTATTACCTGACTAAAGGTTTTTTAGTCGAGAATGTAAATAAAAGTCAGTGCTTGTAAGACCATTCATTTAGTCTCTAGCAATTCGTCTTACGATGGCCACTCTCGGGATTTTCGTGGTAATATTATGCTGTTTTTCACTGAACAATGCAGTCGGCAACAATAATTCTACTCAAGAGCCCCAGGTAATATTAACTTTCTTTTATATAATGTATACAAACACATTCCTTTATTAAAGGCCGAAATGAGTTCAAGTAGCGATACAAATCATGCAGTGCAAAGCGTCGAAAACAATTCAAATATTTTGAGGTATGTACAGCTGCGGTCAAAAAAATAGTAGTGCTCTTTCTTTTACTATAACAGCTATTGTAAGTCAAGTCTTCAAATTTAAAAATTATATTTGGAAAGGTCATCTAAATTCCGTTTGAATGATGTATAACTTTCCTTAACCCATTAAGTACCCATTAAAATATTCGAATTTTAAAAAAGGTCTACTTTTTCAACTTTTTTCCTCGATTTTTTCCAAAAAATGTTGGGATGCAAAAACATTCTTCAAACAATTTTAGGAGTAACTGCAAAAGAAATTTTTCAAAAATATTTTTGCTAGTATTTTTTATAATTTTTTGAAAATCCTAAAAATGACCATTTTAACCCATTTTTCCTCATTTTCATGCAAAAAGTGCCTTTTTTGCAGTTTTCAAAATATAAAAAAAAATACTAGCAAAAATAGAATCCTCTATAAAATTGGAATTTTTACTATAAATACTACTCATATGAACTTAATTTTTTTTTGTAGTTCATACGATTCGTCCTGTCCGACATACAAGGATTCAAATGGCATTTACACCATTCAAGTTTTTGGACTGGAACCCTTCGAAGTGCTTTGTAATTCCGATCTGGCAGGTCCTGGTTGGACTGTAATTGCATCGCGGAGTAATAGCAACCTGAACTTCTTCCGCAATTGGGCAGAATATAAACGTGGTTTCGGAAACTTGACAGGCGATTTCTTCATCGGATTGGACAAACTGCATGCAATAACCGTATCACAGCCACACGAACTTTACATCTACCTCGAGGACTTTGAGGGTAACAAACGATTTGCGAGGTACGATGAGTTTCTGATTGGCACCGAGACTGACAAATATGTGATGGCTAAATTGGGCACCTACGTTGGAGACATGGGAGATTCTCTGAGAGATCATGCGAATATGAAGTTCACAACATTTGATAGCGATAACGACGACGATGATAATAAGAATTGTGCGATCACAAACATGGGTGCCTGGTGGTATGGCTGCGACGTTTACTCGTAAGTTACCATGGTTTCCCATTTAAGATATAGTAAACTGATTCCATTTGTTCCTATAGCAATCTGTTTGGCCTCTACCTAAATGGAGCCCACGAAAGTACGCTTATTTACAAAGGCATCTGTTGGTATCTTTGGGGGAGAGCTACATACTCATACAAAGTGATGCGCATGATGGTAAAACCCAAATGTTCTTGTTTTCATTAATAATAATCAATAGTAACAATTTGCACACTTATCCACATATCGATTGAATAAAAATAACAATATATGAGAATATTTACATCACATTATTCTTAGTAGGAGACTTAATTTAATTAAAGGAATATCACCCTTCAGATCAGAAGAACATAAAAATTATTTTAAAAAAAATTTTGACACTATACACATTGCGCTAAAAGGTCCCAATTCTTCATACCTAATAACAATAACTTTTTTTGCACAGTGCCGAATGGCAAATTATTTTTAAAATAATATATGTGTATGTTATGATTTCTATAGATATATCTATTTGATTGGATTTTGAAGATCGAGGTTTCATTCGACGAGTATTTTTGATAAGAATACATATAAATTAAAAAATTGTACCCAAATTCCCATTTATCATTTAAAATTAGCACCTTCCACTTACACCCCCTTATCTAACGAAACAAGTGAGTTTCCAAAAGTCTTCGTATGCAAATTTGTTAGTTTCAGCTATACCTTTCGATGGGAATATAAACTGGATCTGTGCGTACAGTCGTTGAGAGTTTTCCAGTCTTCTTGTATACTTTATATTGCTAGTCGTCTTTCGCACTTTTCGAGATGCTTTTGTCACTATCGTGGACTCCGTCCCATCCCATTTAAAAAATGTGCAAATATTAGTATTATTTTTATAAGTACAAGAGTTTTTTATTGCTTAGCGAAGCTGGAATATGAATAAGATCTATGATCAACAAATATTGCACTATTATATCACGCATTATAAGAGGCTATTTGAAGTACAATTTCTGTTTTGAAAAGGAAGTTTCAGATCATATGCATAAATGGATATTTTAAAGGCACTCAGCTGATGAAACTTAATTTTTAGAATTAATATAAAAGACTTCTTTTATGCCTTAATGTGCCTTAATAATCTTACAACTTGGCGCGCTGCAGGTAATTCTTATAGGTGACATCACGCCACCAATAAGGACGTTCGTAAACACCAGGAGTGGACACAATGGTGCGCTGCAAGTGCTGATAGATCTGTTGAGTAAGGAAAGAATTAAAAACCATAAACAATAAAAGAAAAAAAAAATACAAATTTACATTGCCATCGCTCATGCCCAGTGGAGAGTTAAGAATAAAATCGGGAGGTGCAATGGCATCCACAAGGCCAATTGCCTCGTTCTTCAGCACTGGCAGCAGATCAAGGATGCCCTGCTGATACAGTTCAATGTGTGAATTATTGCGGAAATATCCGCCCTGATAGAACAACGACGAGTATTTGGTTATCAAATTGGCGCCATAGAATGACAGCAACTTCAGCAGCACCTGCTGCTCAGCTGAGGCAGACAGCTCGGTTACAAATTTGTAGAATACATAGTAAATTGTGCGCTGCATAAAGTAAAAGTAAATTAAATAAATTTAGGCACTTGAAGCATAACAAAGTAAACGCACCTTCGCATAGATAATAGATAGTTTTTGGGCGGCAAACACCTGCAGATTGTTGCGTGTCTCAAATGCATCCTTTCCAGCGAATTGCAGCTGCTCGAAGCGCTTCACTGTCGCATCCAATTGCCAAGCAGTTAGCCAATCCAGAGCCTTAAGCAAGTCTAGATAATAAGGCGTAAAATGACTTTAGTAAATTATTTATAAGACTTGTCATTTGCCATAATCACGCACTGTGCACATCCAGCGCCTGGGCAACGTTAGATTCCTGGGCTTGTGTCTGGAGCACCACGTTCATATTATTGAGGAACGAGACTGTCTGCAATGGCGAAGCATCCACAAAGTTGGCATTGTTGCGACGCAAGTTAACCAGCCAATTGGATGCCTGCTGAATGAGTGTATTGTTCTCGCCCTCGTAGGTGCAGTTGGCATCGTTGTCGTTCCTTAGATCACCCAAGCCGGATGCTCTTAGATAGCCATGACCGCCGCAAGCTTCACGGCACTCCTGGATGCCATCACGAGCCGCCCAGGTGGTGTAGGGCTTGAGTGCCGATGAAATTGCATGTATTTCCATGCCCACCTGCGACGTATCTTCTCCAGCCAAGTTCTTCAGGGTCATATCCATGTTAGCATTGCCAATCCACATGGTTGCCACGCGCATTGCAACTGCGTTGGCCAAGTGTGGCAAAAGGCGATACTGTTGCGACTGATACTCAATCACCGGCCACTCCAGCTTACTGTCGGTCGGTCCGAACTGTCGCCGGCTGGCCGAGTACCGTGTGGCAATGCTGACGGCCTTGCTCAGCGCCACATAGGCGAGGGCCGTAATATTAACACGTCCAGCGGACAGAGCTCCCATAGAAGCCCCCAGACGTTTGCGAGCATCCTTAATGGTGGTATTGTAATTACCCTGGGCATCAATGTCGCCCGTCTTGGACAACAGATTGGCTTTCGGAATGCGATAATTGTTGAACAATACAAAGCTGCAAGGGACAATTTTTAATTATAATTAAAAGAAAACAAATGTTTTCTGTTGTATTCACATACCCATTGTCAATGCCATTGAGACCAATTTTCTCGCCCAAATCGCCAACGGTGACACCAGGAAAAGCCAGCAGTGTGCGCTCATCACGAATTGGCACCAGGAATGCATTCAGGCCCTGATGCTTGTCATCCGGCACATACAGCTGGGCGTAGACAATGGCATGGGTGCAAGTCTTGCCGAGATTACCCACCCAACACTTGGCGGCCTCAAAGTCTGGTGTATGTATGATAAACTCCTGCGTTTTGTTATCATACTTGGCTGTGGTGCGCATACCTGGAATTAATAAGAAATAGAACACAATTAATAATCAAATTAATTCCTTAAAAATATTAAAAAATACCATTTGCATTTGTGCCATGGGATATCTCGGTTAGAGCAAAGGCACCCAATATACGATCGTCAGATATTTTGGCCACGTATTTGCCCAGACGCTCCGAGCCATTAGAGACCAATGTGCTGGGAAACATGCCATTGGAAAGTGAAAACTTGACCGAAAAGCTAAAGTCATAGCTGAAGATGGCCTGGCTGAAGGCTAATATCAAATAGGGCGTAGAGAGAAACTAAAAATAAAAAAATGGAAAAGTCAGGCAAGTTATTGATTAAATCTTAATTAAAATTGTCTCACCTGGTCAATGTCAAAGAATTTCTGTTCCCAGAGCAAATGATGACGCTTGTTGGCCAACTCTCGGGTACGCTCTAGACTTGGTGCTTCCGGTTCACGCTGGAAATCTGGATGTTTTTCCATCCATTGCCAAACTTTGTGCTGAGGATGTTTGTTCAGGAAGTGCAAAAATTGATTAGATTAAATTTAGATAAGAGCGTATATTTTTGCAATCCCAGAGTTCTAGATAAGCATACATGTAATCAATAACACCTGCCTAAACTGAAGAGGTTTAGAGATTTTTATCAATTGATAAAGAAATCAGAAATCTAATCAAATATTCAAAAAATAAAAAATGTCTTGCATTAAACTGCAAAAAAAATAAACTAGTGGGTAGGGCTTAAAATAGAAAAAGCGAAAATTGAATAGTCTAAATCGTTATAAAAATTAATTATAATTATTTATGAAAATAATGTTCAAATCGCAATTAAAGCTAATTTAATCACGAAATTAATTTGTACAAACGACCAAGGCGAATTAAAAAAGGGATGACTGAAATTTATTTTGTTACTTAACATTTTTTAATTTTAATGTTTAGTTAAATTTGTTTTTAAACAAATAAATAGCTAATAGGATAAGAAACTCGGAAGATATTCAAGAAACAATTTTGCATTGCGATTTTAACAAAATCAATAGACCCTTTATATATTTTTAAGGTACAGGGTCGAATGAATAACTAATTGCGGAGATATGAATTAAATGAACAGGTTTTTGTTGTAATCAAATACATTACATTGAACCTTGTACACAGGGCTTAAAGCTCTGTCCGATTAATCAGATAAAGCACTTTAATTGCGGACAATTAAATGAGTGTGTGTCACAATTACCTTTAGACGTATGTGCTCTTCACCCTCGAGCAGCACATTGAGGCGTTTGTAACAGAAACTCGCCTTATCGCGATACTCGTCCAAAGGTCCACTACGAAAGCCGGGAAAGATCTTTTTGTCCTCGTATATGTTTGTCACCTCGTCATTCTTCTCCTGCTTTCTGTAATAATCCACAACGGAATTAAGTATATTGCTCAAGCTAGTCCCATTCGCGGCACTTTCAACTTGTGTAGTTGCCATTGCAAATTGCAATTACAAACAAACGACTAAATTGCAATGTAGAGTTGTCTCGTTTCAGAATAAGTTCAAATGAACGGCTCATTTAAGTGAGCGATTGAATGTTCAAATGAACGGCTCATTTAAATAAGCGATTGAACTTATTCAACGAATTGAACTAAATATTGCAGCTGCAATTGCAAGTACTGCAAAATAATCTACTCACTTGGCAACTCGCAATGCAACCATATTTTCGGCCTCTGTTGACTGTTTGTGATGTGTTAACGGTCAGCGATACGCTTAAACTGTTTCCAAATTCAATTGATTTGAGCTATTTACAATAGTTTGTCGGCGCAGCTGCTTATCCGTTTATAAGTTCTTAAGACAATAAAAAAATTAATAACTCCCGTTGGCAATAGAGATTCGTTATTGTCGTCGCGTACACCAAAACCCAATCCATACACTCAACCGCAACTGATAAGACGCTTGATAAGACGTTTGAATTGACCAAGATTATACTTTTCTTTAATTGTGTGTATGTTGTCTAACTATGCCAGGAATAATTGTTTATTTTTAGTCCAAAAACACAAAAATCAATTGGCCACTAAATCAGCTGTTGATTCGTGGGTGTAGTGTTGTAAAGTGTGCCAATTACCGTATTACACTACACTGGGAGTTGGTAATTCAAATTTAAAAAGCAGTTTATCTAAAAGTACTTTTTTAAAATATTATTTTAAAAATATGTATACAGTCGAGTTTCTGTAGAAAAACATTGGCACGTGCATTCTGTAAGTCGAATTTTTGGTGAAAAACTGAAACCGTAAACAGAATTTTACTGCTTATTTTTTACCGGATGCTCTTTATGTACTTCTTTTTCAGTCGCGCCTTATAATCAATAGGATTAATTTACCATGGCACCAAAACGAGTATTAAAAAGTTTATCGCTTGAAGAAAAGTCCAAACTTATTAAAGAGATCGAAAGTGGATCAAAAAAGAAGAATGTGGCTGAAAAATATGGTATCCCAGCGAGTACTATTTCCACCATCTTAAAAAAGAAAGAATTAATTATGACGTCACTCGAATCGGGAACTTCTTCTGGATGCAGCAAAAGAACGAAAAAACCAAAATTTGAAAATATCGACAGGGCAGTCCTCGATTGGTTTGCAGCAGCTAGAAATCAAAACATGCCCATATCTGATGGTATATTAAAGGAGAAAGCAATGGAGTTTGCGAAGCGATTTGGTGATGATAAATTTAAGGCCAGCACAGGTTGGCTTAATAAATGGAAACAGAGGTATGGAGCAAAGCTTTTAAACTGATGAGATCTTAGACTAACGTGTTTCATTTTAGACATGATGTGAGTCATAAAAGGACACGCGGTCCGTCAGATGACGACTTTATTGAACACTATAGCTCCGAGTTTATGGAAACGATTTTAATCGAAACGGAAAGTGATGACGAAGGCTCAATGGAGGATATTTTTCGTCAGCCCCCCATGAACGAGATAGAAGGCGCCTTCAAAACTTTGGCTCTTTATTTACAAACGTGTAGCACCACAACTGATGATCACTACAAGGCCTTGAACAAACTGGAATCTTTTTATGTTGAAAATAACAAACAAAATAAATAAATTTCATGAAATAAATTTAAAAGTACGCAGCTTGAAGTGTACAGTCATCGGATAAAGTATTTTGACAAAACTAAAGTTAAATCTACTCGTAATTTGAACTTACCTTATTATAAGTTTGGCATCAATGGAAAGGTCATTTAAATTCCGTTGTAATGATACAAAACTTTCCTTAACCCATTAAGTACCCATTGAAAATTTTGAATTTTTTTTTAAGTCTACTGCTTAGATTTTCTTCCTCGGTCTCAAACAAAAAATGTTTTGATGCAAAAAGTTTCTCTAAACCATTCTAATAGTAACTGCAAAAAGAAATTTTTTTTTTAATCTCATCGCTATTTTTAATGATTGTTTTTGCTAGTTAGTTAGTTGCTCTACCTCTTATAGTCTCTGAGATCTAGGCGGACAGACGGACATGGCTATATCGACTCGGCTGTTGATGCTGATCAAGAATATATGCACTTTATAAGGTCGGAGATGCTTCCTTCTCCCTGTTAGATACATTGCAACGAATACCTCCCTTTACCCCTTTTACTTTTTTTTTAATTAACGGGTATAACAATTCCATAAGTCATAGACTCCATAATTCGAACTTTTTCTTTGGACAATGGTGATTCGAGTTAGGGAAGTTCGACTGTATTTAGAGTAGATTTCGCTGACAGGTTTCCAGAGGTTATATTTTCCGTTAACTGTCCAAGCGATCTCAGTCCAAGTTCAAGGATCCGCACAAAAATAATTTCACTTGTGAATAACCGTTTAAGATTTGACATGTACTGCATTTTTATTTGAAACTTACACAATTAGGTAACATGCACGGCATTTGCTTGGCTATTTAATTAATTCAAACTTTATATTGTGGTATCTAATATTGATTATCATTATCATGCGCTTATCACTAAATATTTAACTTTAATTTTTTGCAGCATTAATTTCGTAGTCTAAACAGAATTTCTATTGATATTGTACTTAAGTTTGCTTTATGATTCTGTTTTCATCTATTAAAATTGTAATTTAAACCATTGCAAATTCTTAAATGTTATATGTGTGATTTAGACCCCGGAATTAAACTAATTAGGTAACATGTAGTCATTGATTAGATATTGGTAAATCTCATTGTTTGATTTTTAGCATTGTTTCTGGCATTGATTTGATTTAGTTTATAAAAAGCCATATAAAATTAGCTGCGCTACAAATATTATAATTTTTATAATGTATAATGATTTTTATGTATACGTATATAGGCTGCTATATATAATATACTTGCTAAAATGGACTAATTGACGCATGGAAATGAATGTGAATATTGCGTGATATTTGAATTTCAATCTTCTGATACAACCATATATATATGTTTATATATGTATGTTAATATACGTATTCATATTTGTGTATCTATGTTAAAATCCTAATTAACAAATTTCGTTTCACTTTTGGCTTAATATTGTTTTAAATATATATTGAATAACTATTAAAACAGGGACAAAACAAACGGCAAAATGGTGCTAATTAAATACAATTAAAATCAAACTAAACTAAACTAAACTGAACTGAACTATATTAGATTAAACGAGATTGCAAATTTGGTAGGCTTAAAAAAATATATCCGGTGTATCGAATAGATTCAAGCTCTTCTCCATTAGTGTACCCGACAGTAGATCCAACTCAACCTGCTCCTCATTCACGCCGAGAGCACAGGGCAACGTTGTCGCCTTGGCGTCAACGCCACTCTGGCCATTCTGCTCATATCATCGACTCTGGCAGGAGCTAGCCGCCGATGAATTTGATGAGAATGCCGACTGTAGACTGGTCATGGATCCTTTGTAGTTGGCCGAACTGAGAACTTCATAAAACAGATTCAATTGGGCACCCGATGGACTGAACCAATGCATTAGGTAGCTATCTTTGTGATGCATTACGTGCGATCCCTGCACGCTCTCCTTGTGCCGACAAATGAGTGTTGGTTCCTCTCGGAAATAATTAACACCCTCCACAAAGTCCTGTAGATCAAAGTATGAAACGGCCGCATCTGTGAAGCATATAAAATTGTAATTAATTAAATTGAACTATTTGATAATTGGATAAATTTGACGCACCATGCTTGTCGGGCAACTCTTCGGTGACGCGATAGAGTGTAAAGTGTAAATCGTTGCGCATTACGTCAAAGTCCCAGGTGAGCACACTCTTTGGATCCGAATTGCGTATGAGCAGCTCATGGGTGAAGCCCGCCTTGAGCTCGACGGTCTTGTAGAGATTCCTGTGATCATGCTGATGGGCGGCAGACAAACGTTTTATCTCACTGGAAGCATCACCAGCCGAGGCCGAGGCCGATGCCGAGGCCAAAGCAACACGAGAAGCAACCGGCGTATCATCATCATGATCCTCCAGTGAGTTCATTTTGTACAGCGTCTTTGGCACAAGGCCACCCTCATGGATCATCGTCTATTGTTACAAAAAGGAAGGCACAACATTTAGTAAGCATAATCGATAAGTGGATTGAGTGTTTTGGCATTTGCTTGGCTAAGCTTTTGTTTCATGACAAGGTACGCAAAGTGTGAAAAGAACACACGGACAGCAGGGCAGCAAAAAAAACGCAAATATACATGTATATTTTTATATTTATGGACTTGACATTGTTCGCAATACAAAGGCAATCGACAGAAGAACAAAGTGTATCAATAACAATACAAAAATTAAATTTAAAAAAAAAAGTAACAAAACAAACAGCACTTTATATGGATATTGTTGTTGTGATTAGTTTGGATGAGGGATTAGAGATTTGAAGCAGCTTACACAATCGCATTGAGCTAAATAACAATGCGTTAAGTATATTTGATTAACTTGTTCCACATGCGATAAATGCGTCTAAGGATCGCCCAAAAAATGTTCAAGGGATTGGATAAACAAGTTGACAAAAATAACAATAAAATATTTGATTTTCTTGTTTTGTTTGGATTTTAAATTAGAAACAAACTTACCTTGCAAGGACCACCTAGAAAGTCGGGCACAATTTCCTCATCTATATATTGGGCGAGTCCATCCTTCATGTGCTCACAATCTGGGCCATAGAAAAGGAACTTGGAGCGCGTATGTTCGTCTATAAATAATAATCATAATTTAAACAACAAGCACACATCAATTTGAAACATTAAAAGTTATTTAATCTTCTTAGTTGCAGATTTGTAAGCCTTTAAAGCGGTGATGCCCAAACTCACACAACCAAATATTGCGTTTAATTTATTGTTTAAAGTTTAACTGATTTATACTGCAAAAATTAAATAAAAGCATATTCGAACTGTCGCATCGTTACAGTTGGCAACGTAAAGAGAGCAAAGCATTAGAGCCGAGAGAATAAAAAGCCGTCGTGAGAGCACAAGCTGTCGAACGTGCTATTTATAGAACACACGTATTTTCTCTCTCTATACGTGTGACGGCGGCGACGCCGACAGAATTATGAGTTCCTATCTCATGCGATAGGCTTTTGGCATTTTGGACACTACAGCTTTAAAGTTATCCAGTGAGCTTAACTATTATTGCATATTTTTTAATAATTTAAAATAAATATCAAAAATTTGATAAATTTTTTGATTTTGAAATAAAAATATAAATTGTAATATTATTTTTAGATTTATAATATTTTGGAACTATGTATTTTTGATTATTTTAACTCGATTTCTTAACTCCCTGAAATTATGTTGTACTACTTTTCAAAAAATCTAACTTAATATGGGTGTTTAATGAGTTTAATAATATTTTCAAAGTCAAGCTTAAATAATATTATAGATAGTTATTTATAAAAATTAATATAAAGTTTATGTAATTATTTGGGGGTGTCACAGAAATTGCTTTCGCTTGAATTTCACTAACATTTTATACAAATTCCAGTGAAATTCAAGCGAAAGCGATTTCTGTGGCACCCATGATTATTTTATCACGAACAGATTCTTTAATTTAAGATATTTTTTAAGCTCACGTTGTAGTTAATTTTTAGGATTCTATTTTTGAATACAACATACCAATAAAAGCGCTGACAATTGTCCAGGCAATGGGAAATACACGAGGAGCACGCACGACCAGGACACGACCCATGGTTTCCGGATAGTTGCGTTCAACGGTCTCGGTGATGTAGAGCAACGCCTTGATGCCAGGACGCCATAGATGACGCATCGAGAGACCTTCGAGATCGACCAGCAGTGACCAATTGAGCACGGGCTTATCCAAACGCTCGGCGGATTCATTAATCTTCTGTATGCCCTCCTCGCAAATGTGCAGAGCCTGTGAAAGTAAAGACAAGAATTGAATTATTGGTTACAGTAGTGTTCAATGAAGTTGGTTAACCTACCAAGCGCAGCAGATCCTCCATGCCCAAGGACTTGAGCAGACCCTTGACATCCATGTGACCCAGTCGCAGTATATAAATGGGTCGACCATCCTTGTCATGATGATGCCAACCGCCTGGGAAGTGTTCAATCACAACGGATGGCTTGCTGTATTCCTGGAGCAGATTATCGATGCGATGCTCACGACGCCATTTGAGGGAATCACAGAGCATGGCATGGGCCTGGCTAACATGCCAGTCGCGTGCTGACAAGAAACGCAAGATGGTCTGATAACTGGGCATTCGCTCCAGATCATCGACACCATCGAGCATTTTTCGCAGCTCCAACAGTTTGGATTCCTGCATCGGTGACAATTGTCCCAAATTGCGTGCTATAAAATCACCATCGAGCAGTATATCATGATTTTCATCACTGATTGGCGATTTGGGGCCATTCAATGGCGGCACCCATCGTTCCACATGCTCAATTCCCTCCTCCTTCAGCTGCCGGATGAAAAACTCAATGATCTCCTTACCCTTGAGCGTCGTTTGTGTGTATTGCTTCATGCCCATCTTCTCCATGGAATGCTCAAAGCCAAAAAAGTTTTTAATATCCAGTGTTGCGGTCTGATCAAAGCATGTCCATTCCGAATTATCCGGATGAGCATAATAGCGACAACGCTCAAAGATCTCAATGCGGGACGAGAAGCTCTCGTTGACAGCCTCAATGCTCAGTGTGCGATTTGTCATGTCCAGATAATTGGTTTGCAGAAAGAATACAAAATCCACGCCAATCAATTTCTTAAAGATATAGGGTGCATCCACGGCCAGCTTGCAGCGACGACTTGTATTCCTTTTGGCCCCATTCTCCAGGCACTCGTCCTTGATCACCTGACAGTCCAGCACTATGGGCATTTGGGGGCATGTGGGAAACCGACGCTCGTAGGCCTAATGATGAACAAATAATTAAGATTAATTACACAACAAGCACATGCGAGCGAGTACAGTATACACATATTGATGCCAATGGCATTGCCCTTGAACAGGCGCCAATTTATGACATGAACTTGGCCAAAGGCCATGGTCGTCAGAGACACACAGATACAGATACAGATTCGGATGTAGATACAGATACAAGTATTTATGACGCGACAGACATTTGCCAAAATGAATGCCAATTTGCAAAACATCTGGTTTTCTTTTATTTGTCTTCATTATTGCCAAGATAAATTAAAACAGCTTAAAAACAAAACCCATTGAGAACCTTATTCAACTCATTTCAAGTCGAAGTTAAGCAGCGAAATATAAATATAGACCAATTGAACAAAATGCAATCTCTAGGAAACTTCTAGGAAATACTTGTATAATCAATAAACAGTAAGAAAAAGAAATGAAATATAAATGCATTCAAATTAGTCATTGTAATTAAGACGTTGAAAATAATATAAAATTTAAGACAAACTTGATCTGCGTAAAATATAACAGACGATTAATAGTAGAATTTTTATTGTGTTAAAGAATATTTTGTAATTTAAAAATGTTCAGATTTCAGCAACAGCTATATTGTTTGGTTCGTTCTTTATGGAAAATAACAACACCCTAAATAATGTTATTATTTAAAGATCTGAATAATCTTCTACAGATTTAGCAAGAGCCATTATAACGAACTCATCTGTTGCATTCTTTTTGGTTCATGCTTTATGATTATTGCCCAATTCTCGGCTCATTATCTCTTTTAGAAGAGGCGTAAACAAATGCGGGAAAAACACTTTCTACGCCGCATTCTAAACAACAAGAAATGTGGCTGCAATATATCAGCATATGGTCATAAATAATTCCGGGAGGTGTTTAGCAATTAATTCTCATGTGTTGCGTGCTCCAAGAAATTTCTCACGTTGCGACTTTATTGATTTCTTATGGGCATTTTAAAATGTTTATACTTTAAGGAAACACTCGGTAGGGGGCACTATTTTATTTATTTAAGGCAGGAGTAAGAGTTTTCATGAAATTCCAGGGACAAGGACACGTGTAAGGCAACGACTTTGGAATTTTAGTTTTCCTCGCACGCGACGAGCTAATTAAAGCAGCCGTAATAAATATTTAAAATGTTCTAGATGGGAGATGGCACGTTTTGTCATTTGTCTGGGAAAAAAGCCAGCATGCAGGCAACTTGTTGTCGTCTTCGTTGGTGTCGCCTAAGCCAATATATTCCATATTAAGTTCAATTATTTAAAGGTCGGAGCGTGTGAACAGCCACTTGAGTTGTACCCAACGGAAGACTCAGTTGAACTATTTACGAGCTTTGCTCCAAGCAAACAAAATACAGCAGCCAGATTTATGACCCTGAACATGGACCCTGTTGCCACTATTATTGTAAATTGTGTTCGTAGCTCATATAAAATGCTAATTGCCCATTACTTTGTTGGTTTGCTGACTGAACGATACTCCAGCAACTTCCATTTACACATATAGAATCGTCCATTGTTTGGCTATACAAGTATAGAAAACTGTGCAAATTCTCTGGCACATGTGACGTATACATAATAACACTTCTAACGGATTCCATTGACTGCTCTTACTGAAACACACACAAACACATACATGCATATACAATACAAATGGAAATTGATGATGACCTTGAGAATTGCATTTACCCTAATGCCTTCGGGCTGTTGCGTCAATACGACACCAGCAAACACAACACCAACAACAACACCAACAAAAACAAACGCATGCAATCCCTCACAATATTTTCTAAAAATAAATGACATTTCAAAACATCTCTTTCGTTTGTTAATTGCGTTTCCATCAAGTGCTTTGGACACAAAAAGGTTCCATTATGTTTTGCTAGCAATCTAAAAATGCGACTTTTTATCATCTTCTTTATCATTTTTATGATAGTCATAAATTTATGAGTGAATTGATAGCCCTTTACTTGGTTTATATTAGAGATCGTTATAGTGTTCTCCGCTCACTATTAAAGCCTCTATATTATTTTGTTTAACTAGTCTAACCAACTAACTATTTACTAATATTATTTTGGTCTGATTGGGTTTTTCTGGGTTTTCCCCAATCCTAGCAACAAATGTTGGGCCAATCATTTTCTTTTCATTTTAGATTCCCCAGAGTTTTTAATTTTATTTTAATTTATATTGTAATTTAAATATATATACTTTTTTTAAAAATTAATGTCATATTTTTAAATTAATTGTTGGGTCGGCTGCTTTTAGCCTGACAATAAATAAATAAAAAAAAAATAAAAATATATTTTATAAAATAGGATAATTTCTTTATTTATATTAACAAGATCTTAAAGATTAAAAAATATATTAGAAATCAAAATCCTAAAGATTAAAAAAATTTTAAGAAATATTAACTGTGTTTCGATTAGAGATGGGCACGGGCCTCCTTCTTAAGGCCCGGCCCGGCCCGGGCCCGAAATAAATCTCTCAGGCCCGGTCCAGGCCCGGCCCGGTCAAATTTTCAAGAGGCCCGGCCCGGCCCGAGCCCGGTCAAATTTGAAGAGGCCCGGCCCGGCCCGAGCCCGGCCCGATACAACTAAATAACAAATATATTTTTTTTTAATTATTATTTCTTTTTTTGGTAATGGTCCAAGCTATGCGGCACACCTCCAAAAAAAAAAAAAAAAATCCAAAATTAGAGCCTGATTTATGATGAATTTAGGTGTGAAAATTATTTCCGGGTCTTTTATAGTTTTTTTTTAAATTTTTTTTGAAATTTTAATAAAAATGAACTAATTTTTTGTTCTTTTTAAGCAAAATGAACTATTTGAATGTTCTTTTGAGTTTTCCAGAGTCAATTTGAGCTTTGCATGGTTCTTTTTTTTCGAAGAAGTAAAATGTAATTAAAGGACCGCAGGCGCTTTTGTATCACACTCCCTTCCCCTCACACAACAGATAATGATTCTATGGTGATGATTGATTGATGATGACCCTATGTAATTTCACCTGACCTTGCGCTTGACCAATATTGTTGATGATGCCTTGGCATCAAATCGGTCCTTTCCAGGACCACCAATTTTTATGAAAGAGATTTGTTTATTTTCAAAAAGTTAAATTTTTGTTTTATCCAAATCTTTGACATGATTTCGTTGTACAGTGTTGGAAATCACGTTAAAAATTAATATAAAAAAATAATGTTGGTAAACGTTCAAAATTATTCAACATGCACAAGAGAACAAAAAAATAGTTCATTTTTATTAAAATTTCAAAATTATTTTAAAAAAAAACTATAAAAGACCCGGAAATAATTTTTACACCTAAATTCATCATAAATCAGGCTTTAATTTTGGATTTTTTTTTTTTTTTTGGAGGTGTGCCGCATAGCTTGGACCGTTACCCTTTTTTTTTTCAAGATTCAAATTTTATTTTTGAGCCTTTTTTGCAAGCAGAGTCTTTAACTTTTCCTTTGCTCTTTTTTTTGCGTAGCATAAGAAATTTTGTTACAGAAATTTGGTTATCAGCGATTTGAAAAGTATGTGTTAAATCGGGGACTTTTCGAGCCTACCGGGCTTCGGGCTTTATACTTAGGCCCGGGCCCGAACGAAAAAAAGCCCGTTTCCGATTTTCATGCACGAAGCCCGGTGATTTTTTGAAGAGGCCCGCGGGACACGAAGCCCGGCCCGGCACGTGCCCACCTCTAGTTTCGATCATATGCTTTTCACACAAAATTTGTGTTTATGTTTTGCTAACAATCTAAACTGTATCTTTATCATATAAATAGTATGTATCTTTATGAGAGAATTGAATCTTATTTTTTGCATTTAAATATAAAAAATCAGAAATAGCAATAACATTTTTATTTTTTATTGAAATATTAAAAGAATGTTTAAGATATTTAATGTTAAAATATTCAATCCAATTATATTCATTTGTATATGTCCACCAACTCAAAAGATAAATTCATAAAGTTAAGATACAAAACTGTACTTTCTTATCTCTTGACACAGTTGAAGCACAGTTTGAACTGTGGACTCAAGTTTCATTGACATAACTTCCGCTTTAAAACGATGGCTATATTATCAAAATATATTATTTGCATAATGAATCATAGTTTCATAATTGATATATGGTATGCAATTACATTTCCTAAAGTTTCAAGTATGAAATTTGATTACCAAATGGCCTCTAACATAATTTTATCTAAGGTTTTTAGGTTCTAAGCTTTCTAAAAAACAAACAAACTTTAGGTAAGAGATTCTCCGTTTCTATCAAACAAATTGACAACATGCGGCACAAAACGTGACTAGGGAAAATATAGAAAACTAAAGCGATTATTTTTACTGTTAAGCCAATTAGTTAGACTTACTGTAGATAAAAGCGAATGTGTATGTGTTTGAAATTTGTTGTTTTTATTGTTAAGTCAATGACATTTTGTGCTCAATAACAAAACTAAGCAAATTAATTCCATTGATAATAATAAATAAATTTGTTTGCTGTCGCGCATCACTCAATTAATGCGCCATTTGCCGGCGCAATCAATTTATGTACATATGTGCAAAATTTAATTAAGTCTACCTTTATACACATACACAATCACATACATATGCACAAATTTGTATATATGTATGTGTGTGTGTGTATATAGATAAAACTATAATATTTTGTCAACCTTTTTTGCATACACATTATCGGAAAGTAAACCCAATTAGTAGATAGCTCGCAATGACCCAACGTAATCTTATCAGCTATCTGTAGAGCTATACCCTTACTAAAGGTTCTGCTATACAGTCATTGAGTAGGTCAAAAGCAAATAAGTAGATATTATAAAAATATGTAAATATTACTATGTATTATTACTATTACTGTTAGTATAAGATATGACTACATCCAACATAGCCAAAGGCCTTCTGAAGCCAGAGCTATGTATATCCAAACCAGGTTACACATTCTTTTGTAATCTCGTTCTATAATAAATAAATAAATCTCTATTTTATATTTATAAAAAATTGTATTAAATTTTGTAAATTTTGATTTGTTTATTAAATTTTATTCATTTTAATTAAATTATGGCAGAAAAAACAATTTTTATCTCTTGCCGGTTTTTTTTTTAATAATAATATACTTTTCTGTATGAAAAGGAGGAGAACGGTCAAAATAGTCATTTTTAGCAAATTTCAAAAAATCATAAAAAAATACTAGCGAAGAGATTTTTGAAAATTCTTTCACTCCTAGAATTGTTTGAAGAATTTTTTGGCATCAGAACATTTTTTTTATGATTTTTTGAAATTTGCTAAAAATGACTATTTTGACCGTTGCTCCTCCTTTTCATACAGAAAAGTATATTACTATTAAAAAAAAAACCGGCAAGAGATAAAAAATTGTTTTTTCTGCCATAATTTAATTAAAATGAATAAAATTTAATAAACAAAATCAAAATTTACAAAATTTAATACAATTTTTTATAAATATAAAATAGAGATTTATTTATTTATTATAGAACGAGATTACAAAAGAATGTGTAACCGGGTTCTGGATATACATAGCTCTGGCTTCAGAAGGCCTTTGGCTATGTTGGACGCAGTCATGTCTTATACTAACAGTAATAGTAATAATACATAGTAATATTTACATATTTTTATAATATCTACTTATTTGCTTTTGACCTACTCAATGACTGTATAGCAGAACCTTTAGTAAGGGTATAGCTCTACAGATAGCTGATAAGATTACGTTGGGTCATTGCGAGCTATCTACTAATTGGGTTTACTTTCCGATAATGTGTATGCAAAAAAGGTTGACAAAATATATAAGTTTTATCTATGATACACACACACACATACATATATACAAATTTGTGCATATGTATGTGATTGTGTATGTGTATAAAGGTAGACTTAATTAAATTTTGCACATATGTACATAAATTGATGCGCCGGCAAATGGCGCATTAATTGAGTGATGCGCGACAGCAAACAAATTTATTTATTATTATCAATGGAATTAATTTGCTTAGTTTTGTTATTGAGCACAAAATGTCATTGACTTAACAATAAAAACAACAAATTTCAAACACATACACATTCGCTTTTATCTACAGTAAGTCTAACTAATTGGCTTAACAGTAAAAATAATCGCTTTAGTTTTCTATATTTTCCCTAGTCACGTTTTGTGCCGCATGTTGTCAATTTGTTTGATAGAAACGGAGAATCTCTTACCTAAAGTTTGTTTGTTTTTTAGAAAGCTTAGAACCTAAAAACCTTAGATAAAATTATGTTAGAGGCCATTTGGTAATCAAATTTCATACTTGAAACTTTAGGAAATGTAATTGCATACCATATATCAATTATGAAACTATGATTCATTATGCAAATAATATATTTTGATAATATAGCCATCGTTTTAAAGCGGAAGTTATGTCAAGGAAACTTGAGTCCACAGTTCAAACTGTGCTTCAACTGTGTCAAGAGATAAGAAAGTACAGTTTTGTATCTTAAGTCTATGAATTTATACTTTTGGGTTGGTGGACATATACAAATGAATATAATTGGATTGATAATTTTTGAATATTTTAACATTAAATATCTTAAACGTTCTTTTAATATTTCAATAAAAAATAAAAATGTTATTGCTATTTCTGATTTTTTATATTTAAATGCAAAAAATAAGATTCAGTTCTCTCATAAAGATACATACTATTTATATGATAAAGATACAGTTTAGATTGTTAGCAAAACATAAACACAAATTTTGTGTGAAAAGCATATGATCGAAACTAGAGGTGGGCACGTGCCGGGCCGGGCTTCGTGTCCCGCGGGCCTCTTCAAAAAATCACCGGGCTGCGTGCATGAAAATGGGAGACGGGCTTTTTTGCGTTCGGGGCCTGGGCCTAAGTATAAAGCCCGAAGCCCGGTAGGCTGCGAAAAGTCCCCGATTTAACACATACTTTTCAAATCGCTGATAACCAATTTTCTGTAACAAAATTTCTTATGCTACGCAAAAAGAAGAGCGAAGGAAAAGCTAAAGACTCTGCTTGCAGAAATAGGCTGCAAAAATAAAATTTGAATACTTGAAAAAAAAAAGGGTAACGGTTCCAAGCTATGCGGCACACCTCCAAAAAAAAAAAAAAAATCCAAAGTTAAAGACCTGATTTATGATGAATTTAGGTGTAAAAATTATTTCCGGGTCTTTTATAGTTTTTTTTTAAAATAATTTTGAAATTTTAATAAAAATCGAAGTATTTTTTTGTTCTCTTGTGCATGTTGAATAATTTTGAACGTTTACCAACATTATTTTTTTATATTAATTTTTAACGTGATTTCCAACACTGTACAACGAAATCATGTCAAAGATTTGGATAAAACAAAAATTTAACTTTTTGAAAATAAACAAATCTCTTTCATAAAAATTGGTGGTCCTGGAAAGGACCGATTTGATGCCAAGGCATCATCAACAATATTGGTCAAGCGCAAGGTCAGGTGAAATTACATAGGTGCCATCATCAATCAATCATCACCATAGAATCATTATCTGTTGTGTGAGAGGGAAGGGAGTGTGATACGAAAGCGCCTGCAGGTCCTTTAATTACATTTTTCTTCTTCGAGAAAAGAGAACCATGCAAAGCTCAAATTGACTCTGGAAAACTCAAAAGAACATTCCAAATAGTTCATTTTGCTCTTAAAAAGAACAAAAAATTAGGTTTCATTTTTATTAAAATTTCAAAAAAATTTAAAAAAAAAAACATATAAGAGACCCGGAAATAATTTTCACACCTAAATTCATCCATAAATCAGGCTCTAATTTTGGATTTTTTTTTTTTTTTTTTGGAGGTGCTGCCGCAGAGCCGGACCATTACCAAAAAAAGAAATAATAATTAAAAAAAAGTATATTTGTTGATTTAGCTGTATCGGGCCGGGCTCGGGGCCTGGGCCGGGCCTACTTCAAATTTGACCGGGCTCGGGCCGGGCCCAGGGCCTTTCGTGGACATTTGGCCGGGGCCGGGCCTGGACCGGGCCTGAGAGATTTATTTCGGGCCCGGGGGCGGGGCGGGCCTTAAGAAGGAGGCCCGTGCCCATCTCTAATCGAAACACAGTTAATATTTCTTAAAATTTTTTTAATCTTTAGGTTTTTGATTTCCTAATATATTTTTTAATCTTTAAGATCTTGTTAATATAAATAAAGAAATTATCCTATTTTATAAAATATATTTTTATTTTTTTTTTATTTATTTATTGTCAGGCTAAAAGCAGCCGACCCCAACAATTAATTTAAAAATATGACATTAATTTTTAAAAAAAGTATATATATTTAAATTACAGTATAAATTAAAATAAAATTAAAAACTCTTAGGAAATCTAAAATGAAAAGAAAATGATTGGCCCAGACATTTGTTTGCTAGGATTGGGGAAAACCCAGAAAAACCCAATCAGGACCAAAATAATGCTAGTAAATAGTTAGTTGGTTAGACTAGTTAAACAAAATAATATAGAGGCT